>CM053789.1:409190107-409290107 GCA_028749045.1 Cupressus sempervirens | reverse complement strand
GGGTTAGAGTTAGAGTTAGAGTTAGAGTTAGAATTAGGGTTAGGGTTAGAATTAGGGTTAACATTGGGGTTACTATTAGAGTTAGGGTTAGCATTAGGGTTAGGATTAAAATTAGAGTTATAGTTAGAGTTAGTGTTAGTGTTGGTGTGAGTGTGGGTATTGGTGTTGGTGTTGGTGTTGGTGTTGGTGTTGGTGTTGGTGTTAGTGTTAGTGTGGTGTTGGTGTTGGTGTTTGTGTTTGTGTTCATGTCAGTGTTGGCGTTCATGTTCATTTTTGTGTTCATGTTCATGTTCGTGTTCATGTTGGTGTTGGTGTTCATGTTCATTTTTGTGTTTGTGTTCATGTTCATGTTAGTGTTAGTGTTAGTGTTAGTGTTAGTGGTAGTGTTAGTGGTAGTGTTAGTGTTAGTGTTAGTGTTAGTGGTAATGGTAGTGTTAGTGTAAGTGTTAGTGTTAGTGTTAGTGTTAGTTTTAGTGTTAGTGTTGGTGTTAGAATTGGGGCTAGGGTTAGGGTTGGGGTTAGGGTTACAGTTCAAGTTAGAGTTAGAGTTAAAGTTAGAGATAAAGTTGGGGTTAGTGTTAGAGTTAGGTTTAGGGTTAGTGTTAGGGTTAGGATTACAATTAGAGTTATAGTTGTAGTTAGGGTTAAATTTAGATTTAGAGTTAGGGTTAAAATTAGAGGTAGGGTTAGGGTTAAAATTAGAGATAAAGTTAGAGTTAGAGTTAGAGTTAGAGTTAGAGTTAGAGTTAGAGTTAGAGTTAGAATTAGGGTTAAAATTAGGGTCAGGGTTAGGGTTAGAATTATCATTAGAGTTAGAATTAGAGTTAGACTGAGGGTTAGAATTAGTTTTAGGGTTAGGATTAGGGTGAGAGTTAGAGTTAGATTTAGAGTTAGAGTTAGATTTATGATTAGAGTTATAGTCTAGGGTTAGGGTTAGGGCTAGAATAAGAATTAGGGTTAGAATTAGCATTAGAGTTAGGGTTATATAGGATTAGAGTTAGGGTTAGGGGTAGAATTAGAGCTATAGTTATAGTCAGAGTTAGAGTTAGGGTTACAATCAAGGTTAGGGTTACAATTAGAGTTAGAGTTAGGATTTTTACTATTATTGTGGTTAAATTTATTTAAGAACATTATATACTGTTGAATTTTTAATAATGCTAATGCAATTTTTATTGCAATGATTAAGAAAACTAATCAATAAATATGCCTATTATCAAGGACATCTATTTAGACTGATGATTTTCTTTCTTAATTAACGTATTTATTAACCACATCGATTGAAGAAATATTTTTTACAAAAATAAATTTATTTTCTTCATCAAAGTTACACAAAATAATGGTGAAACAAAACTTCCAACACAACTAATTAGAAGTAAAATTCTAAAATTAGAGACAAGAATGAACTATATACAAAAGAATTCTTTGTAATGGTGTTAATACATGTCACATTCTTTAGTGATTAGGATTCCTTTGTGCCATTTATTTGAACAACGATTGTGAAAGACTTTTTTCATCATTGAGGGAAACCCATCCACTTTTGCAGAGGTGTCATTTGGGAATTTTTTTTCATCTTTCATCTACATTACTTCTATTTTCACAACATAGTCAATTAGAAATATTATGTTCTCCACAACTTTAATTATAGTTGTGCATGACTCTTTAATTATTTGTAGGCATTTCTGAGACTAAGTCTCAAATAAATCATTTGAGGTCGTTCAACTAGTCAAGCTAGTATCAATAATAATTGATTCTCTACTAGACATTCATAACTCAAATAGTAACCTACACACTTATAAACAAACATCAACATATAGAGAAAAAGAGATAGTAATAATTATATCTTGGTACAAAAGAGGTGAGTTCTAAGTTGGAGGTGCCCTAGCTTTGTTGCAGGTTTGCATGCATGGGTTCTGTGAAATCATTTCAATAGTAGAGTAGTTTTTAGTTTATTGTAGTTTGTGTTATTTATGTTTGGTGTCTGCGGGGACATTTTTAGTTTGCTGGAAATTTATTTAGTTTTTGTTTGTTTTCCTAGTTTCAATCTTTGCATGGGAGAGATTTCTATGGCATTAGTTATGGATCTTTCTGACATGGACAAGGCTCATAATGGGTCCTCTTCAAGCATGCATGCACAACAAGTAGATACATTTTATACAAGTGTTGCCCCTAAAATGAAGAAGATTAATGGGTGTCTTTGTAGAACCTAGGATCGCCCAATTTTGGTCATTCCTCCTAATTTGGTGGAAGAAGATGTCTCATATTGGAGTAGACAAGCTCTACTCTATATGTTTCTTGGTATTCATATTCCGTTGTCCACTCTCGAGTGTTGGATCTGGTGTTGCTGGAAGATAGAAGGAGATATGGACATTATGCCTACATCAAATAGCTATATTTTATGGTTATTCTCTCAAATATTGTAGAACACAATAGAGTTCTTGAAGGTGGCCCATATTTTTATAATCGGGTTGGATTACTTATTAAACCATGGCATACAAGTTTTAATTTAGCTATAGAGATGCCTTCTCAAGTTCCTATTTGGGTTCATCTACCTTGCCTCCCCATGAAGTTTTGGTGAGAAGACATTTTACATAAAATTGCTAGTCTCTTAGGAAAGCCTGCGAAAGTTGCTACACAAACTCTTGATAAAAAAGTGATTTCTTTTGCTCAGATTTATGTTGAGATAGATCTAAATAATCCCCTTTTGGATTCAATGGATTTGTTTTTGGGATCTTCATCATGGATTTAGCAGTTAGATTATGAATCTCTACCATTTTGATGTTGGTTTTGTAATGAGTATGTCATTGCCCTCTTTGGCACCTCCTTCTTTAGGTAAAGAGGACAAAGGAAAAGCTCCTATGATGGCTTAACCACACAGAAAGGATAAGGAAGGATTTGTACCTATTAAAAATAAGGCTAAAGGACAAGGTCAGAAGAGGCCATTCAAGGATAGATAGATAGATGGAAGCTTTAATAGGTTTGAGGTGCTAGAGAATTTAGCTTTAGAAGAAGGGGTCCCACATGTGGGCACTTCTAATAGTGTTGGGGTCTATATGGAGGTTGTACCATCTCTTGAACTAGAACTAGTTTAAGCTATTCAGGGACAACAAGTGGCTTAGGTGAGTTTAAATAATTTCGTAGAGGATGACATTGTTTTGGTAGATTTAGCTAGAGATGTTTTTGTTTCATCTCAAAATAAGGGTTCATCTCATAGATTAGGAGTGCAATAATGACCCCTTAAGAAAGGTCTTTTTGATAGCTCCTCAGAAGGGTGGAAGAAAGACCTTAAAAAAATAAAAATGATTAAAGATCTATTGGTGGAATCTGGGTTTATTAAAGCTATTGATGCTCACTTTTCTCAAACCCCTCAATGAACATTCTCTCTTGGAATGTGAGGGGTTTGAATAGCACCTATTGTCAAAAAGCTATTCATGATTTGATTGCAATTCATTCTCCACATGTCTTTTGTGTTCAAGAGACTAAGGCTTCTATTGAGGTTATGCATCAACATTTGGTATTCTAGTCACTGTCAAAGTATTAGTTCACAAGGGAATTATGGAGATTTGGCTCTATTCTAGGACCCTCATACGTTTTCTCCCCTTTGGTGGAGTTCTAGTCATTACTCAACCTCTATGGTGGCTGCTACCTTGGACTCTAGTGAGACTATTCTTGTGACAAATGTTTATGCCCCTATTAACATTCATGGGAAGATCCATCTCTAGGATCACATTAGGTATGTGTGTTCTTGTGCTCCTTATTTTCCATGGATTTTAGGAGGTGAATTTAATTCTATTTTAAGTCTTGAGGAGAAAAGAGGAGGTTGGCCTAGGCTTGGCCCTGCTTCTGATCTTTCTGAAGACCAGGTTGATCTTAAGCCTTCAAATGGGGTTTTTACTTGGAAAAATAGACGGAGTGGTCAAGAAGCTATCTCAAAATTGTTGGATAGGCTTCCTGTTTCATGTTATTGGGTTGACGGTAGCTAATTATGAGTTTTAAAATTCTTGATTGGAGACATTTTGATCATTGGCCAATTAAGTTCTCTTCTTCTCTAGTTGCACTCCCTACGAACCCTTATTTTAGATTCTAGCTTATGTGGGTTTAAGACTCATCCCTTTATGATTTGGTGGCAAAGTGGTGGAGAGAGGGTGGCCCAGCTTATGGTGCAACTATGTTTGTCTTTAAGAAGAAACTTAAATATGTCAAATATCATCTTAAGATATGGAATACTTCTTGCTTTGGGAACCTTCAATCTAGAAAGAGGAATGCTCTAGATCATCTTGTAGTGATTATTCACCAAATCAAGCACTCTGGGCTTACAAAGGCTCTTGGCAGGGTAGAATCCTAAGCTATGCGAGATGTGGAAGAATGAGAACTTTGGTAAAAGATTTACTAGAAAGAAAAGGCTTGCATTGATTGGCTATAGGAAGGGGATATAAATACTATTTTTTTTCATCATTATGTTTAGGCTTGTCATAATAAAGGGTATATTTATTCTCTTGTTACTGCTAAAGGACTTAAGATTTA
This sequence comes from Cupressus sempervirens, assembly GCA_028749045.1. Classification (NCBI taxonomy): domain Eukaryota; kingdom Viridiplantae; phylum Streptophyta; class Pinopsida; order Cupressales; family Cupressaceae; genus Cupressus; species Cupressus sempervirens. The sequence continues at coordinate 409,285,586 of CM053789.1, read as the reverse complement.
TTCTCAGTCTACTATGACCAAGGAAGCCCTTCATTTTTATTCTAACCATTTCACCGAGGATTCTCATCCTACAACTGAGGAGGAGAACTTAATTCTTTCATGCATTCCTTTTCTTATCACCAATGCTATGAACGATTCTCTTCTTTATCCAATTTTGATATCTAAACTTGAAGAGGTTGTGTTTGGGATAAATAAACTTAAATCTCCAAGCCTAGATGGCTTCCCTATGGAATTCTTTCAAGAATTTTGGGAAATTATTAATATGGATCTCTTAGACTTGGTTAAGGAATCCCTTTGGAATAAGCAAATGCTTCATGCATTGAACTGTACTTAACTGACTCTTATCCCTAAGAAAGAAGAAGCATACAATCTTGAATCCTTTCATTCCATTACTCTTTGTAATTTTCTGTACAAGATTATCACCAAATTGATTGCTAATAGACTCAAGATATGCCTTCGAGTTGTGATTTTAGAGGAACAATGTGGTTTTGTGGCTAGTAAGAAAATTCTTGATAGAATTGTTATTGGTCTTGAAGTTATTCATTATATGGATACATCAAAATATTGAGCTATATTCATTAAGTTGGATATGGCTAAGGCTTATGATAGATTCAAATGGAGTTTTCTCCAAAAGATCCTTTTGGCCTTTAGTTTCTACTAATAGTGGGTGAACTGGATTATGAGTTGCGTTGCTTCAGCTTCTTTTTCTATTCTGGTGAATGATGTTCCTTCAAAGCCCTTTGGTGCCTCTAGAGGACTTCACCAAGGATATCCTATTTCACCTTATCTCTTTATCATTCTAGCTGAGGGTTTGGGTTGCTTTCTTAAGCTTTGTGCTCACCAAGGTTTGATTCATGGGTGGAAATGGGGTGTTGGCTTGCATCCTATTTCAGATCTTAAGTTTGTGGATGATACTTCATTTATGGGAAATGCCTATCTTTAGGAAGCTACTTATTTTAGGCATGCTTTGGATGTGTATCTTGTAGCTTTAGGATAGAAAGTTAATGAGAAAAAATCCTCTATTTTTTTCTTCAATACTTCCCAGGATATTCAAAGGTGTATTGCTGCTATTTTGAGGTTTCAAATCGGGTCTCTTACCTTTTTTTTTTGGGTATTCATCTTACTATTGGTAGACATCCTAAATCTTACTAGCAAGTTTTTCTTAAAAAACTATGACAAAAGGTTAATCATTGGACTCATCGATGGCTATCAACTGCTACTCACCTAACTCTATTAAAATTGGTTATTCAAGCCCTTCCTATTTACAGGTGTTTTGTTGAGCCTGCTCAAATGTATTTTCTTTAGGAATTTGATTCACTATCCCATCAATTCCTTTAGAGAGGGAACCTTTCAACTTCTAAATGGAGTTCGGTTAAATGGGAAATAGTGTGTAGACCACAAAAGGAGGGGGGCCTTGGCTTGCAATCAACTATTTTAAATGGTCAGGTTCTTGCTACAAAAATTTACTAGCATTGGCATACTAACCAACATCAACTTTGGGCTCGTATTTTCACCCATAAGTATTTTATAGATATTGATGTGGTTGAAGTTCACCACATTCCTCTGGAAGGGTGAGGATCCATGATTTGGAATATGCTAAAGTTTGGAGCTCAATTCGTTAAAGATGGTCTCTTTTGGATTTGTCATTTAGGATCAAAAGCTTTATTTTGGCTTGACTCTTGGTATGGGCACCCTCCTACTCTTACCACTCATCCTCATCTACATGCCCTCTATCAAAATTTTAGTGCTGCTAGTTGGGAGACAATTGATTTTTATAAGATAAGGTTCATTAGAGGTTTGGCTCCTTCCTTTTTTTGGAAACACCCTTTTGAATGGCCTTCAAGAGGATCTGAGGAAGATAGGAAGGAGTTGTTTTAGATTTTATAGTCTCATGAGTGTACTACTTTGGTTGGCAATGATGTTCTTTCTTGGGACAGTGAAGATTTTTTGGAAAATTTTCAGTGTCTGTAGGATATGTTGAGCTTCTTTGATAGACATTGGGGGGACATTTAGATGCCCTAGTGAAAGAAAATATGGTACAAGTTTTCTTGGTCCAAATTTAATATTTTTATGTGGTTGGTGGTCAATAGACAATGTCTTACATGGGATAATTTATACAAGCGTGGCTTCTAAGGACTCTCAATGTGTGTTCTATGCTAGACTAGTGAAGAAAAAATCTCTCATCTTTTTTTCCAATGCTCTTTCACTAGACATATTTGGCACTATTGGTGGTATGTGTGAAACCAATCCTATTGGCATGTTTCCTCACTGGTACAATTCTTTGCTCTCTAGAGTAAGGCTCCTGTCAAGACTTCATTTCTTTAAGTTTCCTAGATTCTTGAACCCTCCTTTATTATTTGGCATATCTAGTGGGAAAGGCACCATCATATTTTTAAGGATGAGTTTTTAGAGGTTTCTCACTTATGGTGGAAATTTCTCCATTCTCTGGAGGAAATTGTTTCTACAAAATGTGACACTTCTAAGGAAATTGAACTAGGGGAGGATATTTTCAATAATCGTCTAAATATTCTCCCCTCACATGGAAATCTACTAGGAAAGATGTGTCGACATCCCTTGCAAAAGATAAATAAGGTGGGGAAGTGGAGTGCCCCTCCATAGGGTGTTCTTAAAATCAACATGGATAGGTCTTCCAAGTGAAATCTAGGCCCTGCTAGCATTAGTGGTGTTGGTAGAGATAGTAAGGGGGATGTCTAGTTTGTGTTTTCTATTTATGAAGGTCATCACACTAAGAACTTGATTGAGGCCATATCTATTTTGTATGCTATGAAGAATGCTTATGACCTTGGTTGGAGAAGGCTTATCTGTGAATCTGATTCACAAATGGTGATACATCTATTGACTTAGCAACATTCTGAAATTGTTAGTTGGAAGTTAGCTTTGATTGTGGACTAGATTCATATTTTGCATACTTGTTTGGAGTCTGTTACTTTCACTTATATTCGCAAGGAGTGTAATAGTGTTGCTAATTGTTTGACAAAGTGGGCTTTTGATCATATATGTAATTGGAACGTTGTTGATAAGACTCAACTTTTGATGGGCTTGTCCCATCAACTTGATCACTTGGTTGATCTTAAAAAGGATGGCTAATGCCCTTTCTCTATTTGTACTTGTTTCTCTTTCAGTTTGAATAAATTTTCACCCATCCTTTATTTTAAAAACATCAACATATAGAAATAATCAGAATTAAAAATTATTAATAATTAATTTAAATTCTTTAAAATGAATAATGTATTGAAATTTACAAGTGGGACAAATACTTCTAAGAGGAGGGGGGCGGGGTGAATTAGAAGTAGCAAACTTTAAGCTATAAAACCTTTAACTAAAATCAATACATACATGAAATATTTTTAATTAACATGAATATAAAGGCATGCATGAAAATAGACAACACAATATTTTATCACCTAGAAACCTTCGAAAATGAGAAGGTAAAACTGGGGTGGGGATGGCACCCACAACTTGTCACTACATCAATATGTAACTTGTCAAGGTTACAAAGTTTGACCATCAGTAATGGTCTGCACTATGAGAGGCCTACCCTATTAAAGGCTCCAGTACTCTATTAAGAGTGACTTGACTAAAGGATTTACAAAACATTCCCTTGGAATGTCACCCTGTTAAAGGATTTACAACATGGTTGTTAAACCAACCTATCTTCATAGGATTTTTATTCCCCTAATACAATGGCTAGAAAGTATAGTAGAATGTGTTAATCTAGTAACTTACAATTCTTAATTGCTCATTTCAGATCCTTGTTCTATTCGTTCTAATCTAATCCTCATTGATATGATATGATTCTGTTTGAAGTGTTGATACTCTGTTCTATTAACTGATACTACAATGATGTCCTTCTTCTAAGTCTTTTCACCCCTTTCACTTCCTTCAAACTTCACTAGCATTCTCTCCTTACGTTCCCATCCATTTCCATACACACTGAATTATGGGGTTTCGACCTCCTTAAAAAGATTTCATGACTTAGGGTTAGGTATGAATCTATGATTGAGATTCACCCATCTTTCTTGTTCAAATCTTTCTATTTTTTTGATTGGTTGCATGTTGATTTCATAGGGAATAAAAATGGTTTACATCTTAGTTTCTGAGGGCACAAAATCTTATGCTAATTTTTTGTTACTCGACACTTACTGATTAGTGATGCTAAGCACATATTGAAATTTTTTCCTGCTTGACACCTATAGAAATTGTGTCTTTCTCAGCACCTATAAAAATTCTATCTTGCTCGACACCTATACTATCTCAACATCTATTAGTCACTTGGCCTCTTAATGACTCGGCACTGTCTATCTTCGTGGCATCTATTGTAACTCAACATCTATAGTATACTTGGCATCAACTAAGAAAATTTCTTATGTATGTTGACACTCAATCGTCAAAAACAATATGAGACCAAAAATTTCCTTCTTTGACATGAGTGGCAAAAACAATTAACTATACATGATGAATCTAATCTCTTCAAGTGTAATATGCATTCTATTTGGCATAGATACAAAACTACAAAAAATGTTCAAAATTTTGTGATGATACCTCAAAATTTGTAACTCATTTGAGTTGATGTGCCTTTTTGCATCCACAACTTCTCATGCTAAATTTTTCTCATGCTAATTCTGATACTCTTTATCTCTGCCTTGCCACTCTTTTCTCTATGTGCTCTGTTCTATCTACCCTACTCTAGTTTTACTCCCCCTTCCACACATCTTCCCTTGCATGTATAATTTTCTTTAGGCTTATCTATTTCTCTTTCTCAAAATTTATCTTCTTATCTCCCCCTTTGTATTATAATTATCTTCACCTTTTTTGATACTTATGTCAAAGGGTTCCATACATTAACTGAATACTTATCCAAAAAGGATTTATTTACCTCCATAACTATCTTGAGAGACACATCCCAATTGTCTAGTGTAATTTCTAGTGATTTAAGCTACATGGTTGTCTCTACTGCAAGGTAAATGAGGTCTTCTAGTGTAGAAAGATTGGGGTTTTTCTTTAAAACATTTTTATCATAGGCTAGTTCTTTCTACACAATTTTGATATGTGGGGTTATAGTGGATTGAATCTATATTAGCTTAACCTTGGTATTTGCCTCATCTGCTATTAGCACAGCTAGTTCCTTTTGACTGTGAAGTGTAGTTTGAAAATGCTTCTCAGTCTAAGATGGATCCTTAGGTAGTTGCCTGCTTAATGTTTTAAGATTCCTCTCCAAGCTTATTATTCACTAGCTGGTCTCTTGTGTGAAAATTGATAGGTCACACAATTTTAAGTACAATGAGAATATATTCTCAAGTATTGCTTTTACCTTTTCAGTATTTTTGGCCAATTCCACTTGTGAAACTGCTATTTCACTTGATATTATTTCATTCACCTTTCTTTGAAACCTCTTTTCAAACCATTCTAACAATTTTGCATTTGCATCAAGGTCTTCATTTTGTACCTGGTTCACTATACTAGATAGTTGTTCCTATTGGTCTTAGATTGGTTTTGACAATTGAGTGTCAATATAGTTAACCAATTCTCAAGATGATGTCGAGTATAATATAGATGCCGAGCTATAGTATGTACCAAGCCAGAGAATTCAATAGGTGCCGAGTGAACTTTAGGTGCCAAGTGAAGTTCAAGTGCTGAGTGATAAGTGATGTCGAGTCACTATAGGTGCCAAGCAGAGTATAGATGCCGAGAAAAATAGAATTACTATAGCATACAAGTGAGACAAAATTCCTATATGTGCCGAGCATCAGCAATAAGTGTCGAGTAACAAAAAATTAGTTTATGAGTTTGTGCCTTCACAAACTCAGATGTAAACCATTTTTGAGCTTAGGATGAATCTCGAAGGATCTTGAAGATAAGATCAAATCTTTTGCATTACTTATGTAATCAACATGTAGCCAATAAGAAAAATGCAAGAATTAAGTGGGAAATGAAGAGTGATTATTGATTGTAGATTCATACCTAACCCTAAGTCTTTAAAGCCTTTAAAAGGAGTATGAAACCCCATTATGTGTGCACATGTGAGAAGTGTATGGGTGAATTATAGAAAAGTATAGAAGGGTGTAAAGACTTAGAGAAGAGCAAAGAAACATTGCAGATCTAGTTGATCAAGAAGAGAGTATGAGAGTTTCAAAGAGAGACATATCGGATTAAGCAAGGATCTCAAATCAATAATTAAGGATTGCAAGTCATCAGGTCAAGACTTTCTAATCCTCTCTAGCAATTATATTAGGAATGAAAATCCTATGATGATAGGTTGGTTTAATAGCTATGTTGTAAGCTTTTAAACAAGGTGCTAAATCCTTTAATAGGGTAACATTCCAAGTGAGTGTTTGTAAATCCTTTAACCCGGTCACTTTTAATAGGGTGCAAAGTCTTTAATAGGAAAGGCCTTTCATAGGGAAGACCATCGAAAGTGGTCAAACTTTGTAACCTTAAATAGTTACATATTGTTGCAATGATACTTTGTGGGTGTCATCCCCACCCCAGTTTTACCTTCTCATTTTGGAAGGTTTCTGGGTTACCAAGTTCTTGTGTTATCTATTTTCATGCATGACTTTACTTTCATGTTTATTAGATGAATTAGATACATGTGAATGTTTTTAGTTAAAAGGTTTTGAAAAGGTTGAAGTTAGTTACTTCTTATTCACCCTCGCCCCCTCTCAGAAGTAAATCTTCCCACTGGTAAATTCCAAAAATTGGTATCAGAGGTCCAAGTTCTCATAAGGAGGAGCCTTACAGCTTGGAGAAAAGATCTAGAAATGGAAGTCTACAAGCTTGGGAAGATCATAGAGAATCAGGAAATTGATATACAACTTGCTTTACATGCTTTGGAAGAAGCTAGGGAGGAACTGATAAAATCCTTAAAGAGAAGAAGAGAGATTGCCATAGTTGAGAATGATACACAATATAAGGATATTGACACCTCAAAAATATTTGTAAATGGAGATTCCAAAGAGTTTGATGCAACAATAATAGATCTGATGGAGAAGAATGGAGCTCAAGTAGAAGAAATCAGAACACTCAAGCTTGAACAAGAGTCACAAGCCATGATGCTCTATGAGGTGACTGAATAGAAGAAAAGAGCCATTGAAGATAAGGCTATGCTAGAAGAAGACAAGAGAAATCTAGCCAATAGCCTAGAAGAAAAGTTAATTGAACTTGCAAGAATTTCAAACATGCAGCTGGACACCCTAAGCTAGATGATGGATGTACATCATGAACTGAATGTTAAGGACATTGAGATCTCTACACTCAAGATGAAAAATGAACAACTAAAAAATGACCTAAAAAGAGAAAAGGAGATTATAAAGATTTTTAGTAAACCAAACAAAGCCATCAAGTACTTTGAGCAACTACTGAAATGACCAAGGGCTAGCAATGATACTTTAGGACTAGGATACACCAGCACTTAATAAGGAGTGTCATCCAAGACTACATAAGAAAGGTGTAACAAAGGTAAGAACACTAAAATTACTTGTCATTTCTATGGGAAAAAAGGACATACCTCTAATGTATGCAGGAGAAAGAATACTCATCAACATGAAAAACCTAAGAATGTGAGTCATTGTCACAAGTGAAAAAAGTAAGGACATCAAGCACATTATTGTAGAACTAGGACCATCAAAAAACCAAGATTTGAAGGTCATTGCTACAATTTCAAGAAGTATGGACATAGAGATTTTGAGTATATATCAAAGCCTATGTGGACATCAAATCAACTAGTAAGGGGAAAAACCCATGGACATCACTACAATTGGGACTATAACACTAGGCATAGCTATCATTAATATCAGGAATATGGACACATTCCTAAAAATTGCACAAGAACACATTTTAGTGGAAATTACAATAGATGGTTAAGCCAAACCACATGTTTTAGTTGTTTGAAGACTAGTCATATCAGTAGGAATTGCCCAACAAGGTCAAAGGCACCCAACTCAAAGAACAACAAAGGTAAAGAGAAGGTAGATGTTGAACACATCAAAGGAGGAATGAATAAAAAAATGGAAGAAGAAAGATGGGAGTAGCACATCAAATGAAGGGATCACTTCACCTAAAAGGTCAAGTGGTCACACTTCATCAAACTAAGCAAAGAGAAGGCATGAGGGATTGATTAATAAAGATTTATCATGCATCAATTCCTAAACATTCAAGTACTGAAAAGAAGAGATCAAAATGAACAAAGATGCAAAGTTAAAATTTAAAGATTTTATAAGTGTTACAGAGTTTCCCTTAGATGCTGAGTAAAATTCAAAAACAAGTCAAGTTGACTGTCAAAAATAGTAGAAGCCAAATGATTATTTGGAGCCAAGTTGATAGATGAAGTCAAGTAAAGAGAAATCTCAGTTGAAGCCGAGTGAGTGATACTCTTGTCGAAGCTGAGGGATGAAAAGGCAATGTAAGCCAAGTAATGTAGGAATCCTTAAGAAGCCAAGTGGACAGCTGTAAATGCACTAAACTTTAAATGCAATGAAAATAGGGTATATTATTGCACTTTCAGTCATTTTTCTTCATCGTAAATGAAAAGAAAAGACAAAAAAAGAGTGTAGAATGAATTCAAAGTAGGGAATCCAGTGATTAAGTAGATTTCAACAGTGATTCAACATGATTTCATTGATTTTGAGGTATTTACATTTGTGTTGATTTTGAGGTATTTACATTTGTAGTTTCACATTTTCTTTGTCTACAAACCTTAGATCATACAAATGGCTTCTAACTCTAGGAAAACATCGGATAAAGAGTCATTTGAGGTTTAGCTAGTGTCCAATGAAGTAAAAAAATATAATTTCTACCCAATCCCTAAAGTGGCATATAAAAATGACCTAGCTAGAGCCATATCTATCATACCCCCTAAGGTAGTTATGGTTCAATACATTAGGAGATGTTACAATTGCAATATTGGAGCCATAGGAGACATGAAGATGAGGGAAGCTTATGAGAAATTGTGTGAAAATGGAGTTTTGAAAGAGAAGTATCAAATTGTTGGAAAGAAGGGTTTGATGCATGCCCAAGAATTTCCCACAGTTTTCAAAACTGAATGGATCAGGCTAGTGCTTAGCAGGATACATGATGGAAGCTTATGGTTGGAGGATGGCCCAGTGAAAATCATAAAGAGAATTGTACATAGAGTGATCGGCCAAAGATCCTCAGGAGTGACTCTAAGGAATCAATTGAAAAGAACACTAGTGCCAAGTGGAACAAGAGAGGGATGCCAATAGATACCATTCAAGACCCTCTTCTTGATTTTGTTGTTAGAGTTATTACACATAAGTTATACCAATCTAGAAGGCTTAATAGTGTGCCTTGCATTGCAGTGGATGTGGGTTACAAATTAATGAAAAAGGATCATATTTATGATCTTATAGAACTACAACTGCAAAAATTTAATGAGAATTTAGTAGCAATAAGGAGAACCAAGGGAGCATAATGCAAGTTTGGTGCTATTTTAATTTGTATATTCTTCTATGTTCAAAATGAGTTTCCTTCTTTTGGTAAAGTAGTCTTGAAAGAAAATAGGTCTATCATAGCTCAAGTTAATGAATATATAGAATAGATGGGAGCTAATTTTGAGACCCTAATGACTAGCTATTTTGAAGAGTTCAAGAAAACCATGAAGCAAAGGCTAAGAATACCAATTTCATTAGTAGAAAAATAAGTAAATGATGTATGCTTTCTTGTAGATATTAACTACACCTATATACAAGCTGTCATACCAAGAGTTAGATGGCTAAGACCTTTGGTTATGAAATAAATATAGATGAGGCATCAACAGTTATAACTGCACTACTAGCTGAGGAAGTGGACAAAAGTGCACCACATTTTGGAAACTATGATGTGGTCAGGTCAAAAGTGGATATGGAGTTGAAGACTACCTCCATACTAAAGAAAAAAGACAAGCTTGTGAAGAAAGTTAAGGCCAAATTTGGTGAGGGTACAACAAAAGAAGAAGAAGGAGGTGAAAAGTAGATGATGATGAAGAGAAATAAGGACATAAAACACTTTCTTTAACCGAAGGAATGGGTGACGATGTAGATGAAGAGGAAGGTGCTAAGCAAGAAGCAGCAAAGAAGAGAAAAGCATAAAAATAGCCAATTGCACAGCCTAAGGGGAAGAACACAGCAACAAATCTAAGCCTAGCCAAGCCAACTACAAGAGTAGATACCAAGGTAACAACCCAAGTGGTAAAGGAATAGGGGAATCAAAAGGCCACAAAGCAAGGAGGGCTTGTAGAAAAAAGAAGGGAAGAAAATGCATTGCACCCCTTGAGTCAGACGAAGAGAAGATAAAGTCTAACAATGATCAATTCAGATTGGTAAGGCATTCTACCAAGTCTAAATTGGAAAATGTTTGTAGTAACATTAGAGATAATGTAGATCTAATTGGTTTAAAGACCATTGATTTTAATAAATTTCCAAGAGAAGAACAAAACATAGTGGAAGAGTCCATCTACACTATGATGGCTAAGTTCAAGACCAACCCACTTGAACTAGACAACTCTATGCATAAGGAGATAAGGTCCATTGTAGAGAATAAATGGCATTGCTACCTTAAAATGGAGAAGAAAATAAGGGAGTCAGAATTAGCTCATGTAATGCTTGACCTAACTAAAGATCAAATAAGAAAGGTTAACAAGAAACATGGGAGAAAATTTGCACCTAAATATAGAGCCTTTAGAATTTTGCAAAATTAAATTGAAGATGTTGTGCAAAAGTCCACACAAATGTGGAAATTGATTTATGGATTGAAAACTGTCAAGGAAGGGAAAGAAGATCCCTTTGAGGGAATAAATGATGAGGAAGAAGAAGAGAATGAAAAAGATGAGGAAGGAGAGAAAGAGAAAGAAAAGGTAACAGATAAGGCGCAACAACTAGAACATAGTGTCCAAGACACCCAAATGCCACCAACAAGTCCTCCACATAAAACACCTACAAAAACTATAATTGTCAAGGATGTTCCTAACACTTTAGGTAAAAACATCAATCCACTCACTGTAGAGGATCTCAAAAAGATCCTTCACCAAACTATATTGTAATCACAATTGTGTACAAATCCTATTTTGGTGAGTGTGGAAGAGTTGCAAAAGGCTATAGCAGAGATTACTAGGGAGAAGGTGAACGCATAAGAACCACCTTCACAACTTCCCACAACTATAAAAGATCAACCAAAACAACAAGTAGCATAGGATACAACTACTAAGGTTGATCATATAGTCATAGCAACAACAACTAATGAGGAGCCAACAAAGGAACAAATAAGATAGGATGTTCCTACAACACAAAGCCAACGTACACCTCCTCAAATCATTATCATTGATCAAGGCAGTAGAGAAGAAGACTAGGAAGAGGAGAAAACCGCTAAAGAAAAAGAGTAGGAGGCAATATAGAAACTTTGAAATTCCCTACCTTGGGGACTCCTACCAAAAAGTCGGGCACTATGTAGTACCACTACAAATCTCAGCACCAGGCTCGAGCTCCACCAAGGTAGCAAAGGTATTTCACTATGGATACCCTACACTTGATGAGGAAATAGTCATACCTAGTTATTTTATGACTCCAAGAAAATGATCCTAGCATAGATAAATGAAGTGCAAGAGGCACCGGAGAGAAGGAAAAAGCAGGAGATACTTAGAAATGGGTATAGACAAAAGCAAGCACTTGTAGAAATAAAATAAGTATTCCTTGATGCATTTAGCTTGCCAATACCTAATGAAACAAAGCCCATCATGGAGAAATTGTCCAACATAGTGGACCAAGTACAAAATGAAGACCTTGATACAAATGTTAAGTTATTAGAGTGGTCTAAAAAGAAATTTCAAATGAAATTCAATGAGAAGATATCTAGTGTAATAACACTTTCACAAGTGGAATTGGCTAAGAAAGTTGAAAAAGTGAAAACAGTACTTGAGAATATATTCTCATTGTATGCCAAATTGTGTAACTCATCATACTTCACACAAGAAATTAGCCAAAGAACATAGAGCTTAGAACACAATCTTAAGATTTCTAGCACATAGCTACCCAGTGATCAAGCTCAAAGTGAGAAGCACTTTGCAACTATGCTTCACATCTAGAAAGAGTTAGTTGTATTAACAATAGAAGAGGCCAATGTCAAGGCCAAATTGATACAGATTCAATCTGCTATTACTCCACATCTAGAAGTACTACATAAGGAAATGGCTTATGTAGAAAATGTTCTAAAGAAAGACCCCAATCTTTCTACCCTAGAAGACCTAGTACATCTTGCACCAGAGACAACCATCCATCAAAAATCACTAGAAATTGCTTTAGATAACTGGGATGCTTCTCTGAAGATGATCATGGATGTAAATAAAACATTTTTGACTAAATATTCTATTCATTCTTAGGACCCTTTTACATAAGTGTTGAAAAGGGGGAGATATTTATTATTGCATATAATAAGAATGGAGATAAAATACATTCTTTGATGGAGGTAATAAAGAATAACCAAAGGGGAAGATATTCAAACTCACATTTTGAGGAAGTAATAAGGAAATAAAGGCAAAAGGATGCAAAAACTGCAAGAAGATATGAAAGGGGGAGTAGAAACAAAGGGAAAGTATAAATAAACAGATGTAGAATATAGACAAGGCAAAGAGTATCAGACACATTAGCATGAGACAAATTCAGCACAAGAGTCTTTGGTTACAGGAATGTAATTTTGGTTACAAAATTTGCACATCAGCTCAAGGGGAGTTAAATTTTTTTGGGGGTATATAGAATTTTGAACAATTTTTTAAAGTCTTGTACATATGGTGAACAAAATGTGTAGTATACTCAAAGAGATTATATTCATAATGTTTAGTTAAGTGTTTTTGCCACTCATGTCAAAGGGGGAGATTGTTGGTCTCAAATTGGTTTTGACAATTGAATGTCAACACACTTAACCAATTTTCAAGATGATGCTGATTATAATACAGATGTTGAGCTATAGTGTCTGTTGAGATAGAGAATTCAATAGGTGCCAAGTGAACTTTAGGTGCCAAGTGAAGTTCAAGGGCTAGGTGATAAGTAATGTCGAGTCACTACAGGTGTCGAGCAGAGTATATATGCTAAGAAAAATAGAATTACTATAGGAGTCAAGTGAGATAGAATTCCTATATGTGCTGAGCATTAAAAACTAGTAAGTGTTGAGTAACACAGAATCAACATATGAGTTTGTGCCTTCACAAACTTAGATGTAAATCATTTTTGAGTTGACTTAGGATGAATCTCAAAGGATATTGAAGATAAGATTGAGTCTTTTGCATTACCTATGAAATCAACATGCAACCAATAAGAGAAATGGAGAAGGCACGCAACCAATAAGAAAAATGCAAGAATTGAGTGGGAAATGAAGAGTGATTATTGATCGTAGATTCATACCTAACCCTAAGTCTTCAAAGCCTTTAAAAGGAGGACAAAACTCAGTTATGTGTGCAAATGTGAGAAGTGTATGGGTGAATTATAGCAAAGTGTAGAAGGGTTTAAAGACTTATAGAACAGAAGAGCAACATTGCAGAATCTAGTTGATCAAGAACATAGTATTAGAGTTTTGAAGAGAGACATATAAGAACAAGCAAAGATTAGAATAGATAGAGTAGAAAAAGGATCTAGAATTAGCAATTAAGGATTGTAAGTCATCAGGTCAAGACTTTCTAATACACTCTAGCAATTTTATTAGGAATGAAAATCCTATGATGATAGGTTGGTTTAATAGCCATGTTGTAAGCCTTTAAACAAGGTGGTAAATCCTTTAACAGGGTAACATTCCAAGTGAGTGTTTGTAAATCCTTTAACCCAATCACTTTTTACAAGGTGTAAATTCTTTAATAGGATAGGCCTTTCATAGGGTAGACCATTAGAAGTGGTCAAACTTTGTAACCGTAAAGAGTTACATATTACTATAGTGATACTTTGTGGGTTTCATCCCCACCTTAGTTTTACCTTCTCATTTTGGAGGGTTTCTAGGTTACAAAATTCTTGTGTTATCTATTTTCATGTATGACTTTACTTTCACGTTTATTAGATGAATTAGACGCATGTGAATGTTTTCAGTTAAAAGGTTTTGAAATGTTAAAGTTAGTTACTTTTGATTTACCCCCTCCACCCCTCCTCTCTCAGAAGTAAATCTTGCCACTTGTAAATTCCAATAGTTCCATAATAGGCTTGGTTTCATCAAGTACCTAGAAGCTAAATGCATCTATAAATGTGACTTTAATCTTAATAATGCTTGCTTTTGTTTATACTCATTTCTGAGTATCTCCTATTTTTTTTTTCTTTTCTGGTGCCTCTTGCATTTCATTTATCTGATCAATGTTCATATTTTCATAGTCATACTTGGGAATGACTATGTCCTCATCTAGTGTAGGTTCTCCATAGTGAAGTACCCTTGTGACCTTTGTAGAGCTCAAGCCTGGTACTAGAATTTGAAGTGGTATTGCCTCAGTGCTCAACTTTTGAGATGTTCCAGTTGGTGTCCCTATTGTAGGAAAATTTACCAATGTTTGTATTGATTCTTGCTCCTTCTCCTTAGGAATTTCCTTTTCCTCTTCAGATCTTTCTTTTTGAATTATTATGATCTATGGGGGTGCACTTTGTTCTTGTGCTATAGAGACAAAGGTATCCATCTGTCTTGTTTGATACTTTACTGGCTCTACGATAGTTGTAGTGACTGGTATTGTGGAGTCAACCTTTGCTGATGTGTCTACTACTATTTTTACTATTGGTTGTCCACTTTTGACTTTTGGGATATGAGAAGGTAGTTCTTGTGGATTCACCTTATCACTTGTTATGTTTTCTATAGCCTTTTGCAATTCTTCCACACTCACCAAGACTAGATATGTACACAATTGTACTTGTAGTGTAGTCTGGTGAAGAATATTTTTGGATCCTCTGTAGTTCATGGATTTAAGTTTTGGCCAATGTTATCTGGAATATCTTGTATATTTATTATATCAATAGGTGTGGGAGTTACATGTGGAGGACTTGGTGGTGGCAAATGTGTGTCTTGCACACTTTGTTCTTGTTGCTACTCCTCAGTAGTCGCCATATCATCTTTTTGTGTCTCCTTCTCCACTGTAACATCTACCTTTTCTTTTTCTCCTTCTTCTTCCTTATCATTCTCCTCTTCTTCTTCTTCTTCATTATTTCTTCCCTCAAAGGGATCTACTTCTCCTTCTTTCATAGTTGTGAGGCCATAAGTCAACTTCCACATTTGATTGGACATTTTCACAACATCTTCAATTTTATTTTGCAGTATACTAAATGCTCTATACTTGGGTGCAAATTTTCTCCTATGCTTCTTATTTGCCTTACTAATTTTCCCTTTAGTAAGTTTAGGCATTACTCAAGCCAATGTTAACTCTCTTATTTTCTTTTCCATATTGAGGCAATAATGCCATTTAGTTTCTAAAATTGAATATAACTCCTTAGGCATTGAATTGTCAAGTTCAAGTGGAGTGTTCTTGAACTTTGTCATCATGTTGTAGACTAACTCTTCAAACATGTTCTATTCCTTTCTATTCAAATTATTAAAATCAATACTTTTTAAACCTAACAAGTCTGCATTGTCCCTGATGTTATCACATATGTTTTCTAAATTAGACTTGTTGGTGTGACTTCCCACTCTGAATTGGTTGTTGTCATCAGATTCTATTCTTTTTGCATCTGATTTAGGGGGTGCAACATAGTTTCTTCTTCGCTTCTTCTTGGCTAGACCTTCCTGTTTAGTGGTCTTCTTCTTTTCTTACTCCTTAGCCTTCTTTGATGTGGATCTTGTACTAGCCCTTGTGGTAGGCTTTTTTGGGCTAGGCTTAGCATCTTTCTTGGCCTTGGTAGCTAGTTTGGTGGAGGATTTTCTTTTCTTTGCTTCTGGCTTGGTATGTGCTTCCTTGGTTTCCTCTTCCTCCTTAGCACCTTCTACCTCTTCTGCATCTTCTCCCATGTCCTGTGTCAATGCAAGTGGTCCTTGATCTTGCTCTTCTTCACTCTCATTTTCCTCTTCATCCTCCTCCTCACCTTTTGCAGTACCTTCACCAAATCTAGCCTTAAGCTTTTTCACCAATCTATCCTTTTTCTTCAAGGTTGAAGTAGTTTTCAACTCAATTTCAACTTTGGACTTCACAACATCAAAAGTGCAAAAAGGTTTTGCACTTTTATCAATATCTTCTACTAGAAATGTTGTGATTTTTGTTGATGCCTCATCAATATTGATTTCATGTGCAAGTGGCCTCAACCATCTCACCCTTGGTAATACTGCTTCGATGTATGTGAAATTAATGTCAACTAACAAAAAAATGTCATTAATATGCTATTCAACAAGAGAGACAAATATCCTAAGTCTTTGTTTCATTGACTTCTTGAAGTCTTGGAAGTAGTTGGTCATTATAGTTTCAAAATTTGCCCCCATCTATTCTATGTATTCATTCACTTTTACTACTATTGACCTGTTTGTTTTCTAGCTTACCTTTCAAAAAGAGGGGAATTCATTATGAACATAGAAGAATATACATATCAAAATTGCTCCAAATTTACATTAGGCTCCCTTGGACCTTCTTATGGCTTCCAAATTCTCCATAATCTATTGTTATTACAATTCTGCTAGATCATAAGTATGATCCTTCTTAGCAATTTTGTATCCCATGTCTACTACATTATAAGGTACACTATTCAGTTAAATTGATTGATAGAATTTATGAGATATGACCCTAACAAAAAATTCTACAAGAGGATCTTTGATTGTGTCAATAGTCATCCCTCTCTTGTTCCACTTTGCCAGAGTGTTCTTCTCTATGGCTTCTTTTCAATCACTCCTTAGGGTTTTTGGCCATTCTAGGGTTTGATACCTAGTTATTCTATGTATAATTCTTTTAGATAGTTTAATGGTTTCATCTTCTAACTATAGGAATCCATCATGTATTCTACTTAACACAATTCTTATCTATTCAGTTTTGAATATAATGGGCAAATCTAGGGCATGGGTTAAGCCCTTCATCTTAACAATTTGAAACTTTTCTTTAATACCCCATTCTCAAACAGTTTATTGTATGCTTCCCTAATCTCCATATCACCAATAGCTCCAATTTTGTAGTTATAACATCTCCTAACATATTGCACCATCACAACATTAGGTGAAATCATGGATAAAGCTCTGGCAGGGTCATTCTTATGAGAAACTTCAGGAATTAGTCAAAAATTAGGTTGTTTCACTTCAATACTGACCAATTGAACTTGAAACAGTTCCTTATCCTAGGGTTTTCTAGAGATAGATGCCATTTCTTCAAACCAGGGTTTCAAGATGTGAAAATTTCTTATCTACATAGCTCAACACTAGTGTAAATACCTTGAATCGATAAAAAGATGCTAAATCTTGGCTTGAATCTAAGAAAAAGCTTCAATGTCTACTTGGAACTCATTTCTGCACTCTTCTCGCTCTTGCTCTATGTTCACAATGATGAAAAATAATTGAAAACTTGACCTTATACCCTTCATTTCATAGTATGTAATGCTTAGTGGTTATACAACTATCCACTCAGCTTCTTATGCAATTCTATTTCATTCAGCTTCCATTGATTTTCAAACACTCAGCATACACTGGAGTTTCCCTTGACTCAACATCCACTACTAACTCATCTTCTACTAACTTTGGTAGACAATTCGGCATATACTAGGATTTTACTTGACTTCTAAAGGAAACTTTTCATTACTTGGCAACAATGTGAAAATTTTGAAGATTTAACTTTGCATCTTTATTCATGCTGATCCATCCTTTTCAGTACTAATTATTCTTGGAACTAATGTATGATAAAAAATGTAAATGTTAGTCCCACACACCTTCTTTTTCTTAGTTGGATGAAGTGTGACCACTTGACCTTTTAGGTGAAGTGATCCCTCCATTGGATGTGCCGCTTTCATCTTTTCTTTTCCATGTTCTATTCATTTCTTCTTTGATGTGTTCAATATCAACTTTTCCTTTTCCTTTGTTGAACTTAGAGTTGGGTGCCTTTGACCTAGTTGGGCAAAACTTGTTGATGTGTCTAGTTTTTAGATAGCTAAAACAAGTGGTTTGACATAGCCACCTATTGTAGTTTCCACTAAAGTGCATTCTTATGCAATTCTCAAGAATGTGTCCATATTCTTGACAATAATGACAACTCTATCTGGTGATGTAGTCCCAATTTTAGTGATGTCCATGATGATTTTTCTTTGCTAGTTTGTTTTGCATCCAAATAGGCTTAGAGCTGCATTCAAAGGCTCTATATCCATACTTCTTGCAATTGTAGCAGTGACCTTCAAATCTTTGTGCCTTGATGGTTCTAGTCCTATAGTCATATGCCTGATGACCTTGCTTATTGCACTTGTGATAGTATCCCATGTTTTTAGGTTTTTCATGTTGATTGGCATTCTTTATCCTACCTATATTAGAGGTGTGTCCATTTTTACCACAAAAATGACAAGTAGGTTTTGAGTTCTTACCTTTGTCACTTCTTTCTTCTATAGTCTTTGATGACACTCCTTTTTTAGTGATGGTGTATCCTAGTCATGAAGTATCATTGCTAGATCTTAGTGATTTTAGTAGTTGTTCAAAGTACTTGATGGCTTCATTAGGTTTTGTGATGGCTTCATTAGGTTTTGTGAAGCTTTCTACAATTTCTTTTTCTCTTCTCAAGTCATTTTGCAGTTGTTCATTCTGCATCTTCAACATGGAGATCTCAATGTCCTTGATATTTAGCTTATGATGGGCATTCATCAATTGGCTTAGGGTGTCTAGCTACATGTTGGAAACTCTTGCATGCTCAGTTGACTTTTCCTTTAGTCTATTGGCAAGGTTTCTCTTGTCATCTTCTATCACATATTTATCTTCAGTAGCTCTCTTCTTTTGTACAGTTACTTCACAAAACATCATGGCTTGTCATTCTTGCTCAATCTTGAGAATTTGGATCTCTTCTTCTTGAGCTCTATTCTTCTCCATTAGGTCTGGAATAGCTGCATCAAACTCCTTAGAATCTCCATTAGCAAACACTTTTGAGGTGTCAATCTCCTTGTACTATGTATCATTCTCATCTATGGCAATTTATTTTCTTCTCTTTAGGGATTTTGTCAATTCTTCCCTAGCTTCTTCTAGAGAATGTAAAATAAGACGTATTTCGATCTCATGATTCTCTATAATCTGCCCAAGCTTGTAGACCTCTATTTTTGGATCCTTTCTTCAAGCTATAAGGCTTCTCCTTGTAAGAACATGGATCTAATACCAATTGTTGAAATTTACAAGTGGAAAGAATACTTCTAAGGGGCGGGAGGGGGGTGGGTGTGAATCAGAAGTACCAAACTTTGATCACACAATATAATTTGATCACCCAACAACCCTCCAAAATGAAAAGGTAAAATTGGGGTGTGGATGAAACCAACAACTTATCACTACAACAATATGTAACTTGTCAAGGTTACAAAGTTTGACCATCAGTAATGGTCTACCTTATGAGAGGCCTGCATTGTTAAAGGCTCCACCACTTTGTTAAAAGTGACATAACTAAAGGATTTACAAAAAATTCACTTGGAATGTCACTCTGTTAAAGGATTTACAAAATGGCTATTAAACCAACCTATCTTCATAGGATTTTCATTCTCTTAATACAATGTCTAGATAGTATAGTAGAATGTGTTGACCTAATAACTTACAATTCTCAATTGCTAATTTCAAATCCTTGTTTTTTCCACTCTAATTTGATCCTCATTGATCTGATATGATTCTATTCAAAGTCCTGATACTCTTTTTTGTTAATTGATACTGTAATGTTGTCCTTCTTCTAAGTCTTTTCACACCTTTCACTTCCTTCAAACCTCACTAGCATTCTCTCCTTGCATTCCCATACATTTCCATACACATTAAATTATGGGATTTTGACCTCCTTAAAAAGGTTTCATAACTTATCCTGGTTAGGTATGAATCTACAATTGAGATTCATCCATCTTTCCCGCTCAAATCTTTCCATTTTTATAATTGGTTGCATGTTGATTTCATAGGAAATAAAAAATATTTGATCTTACCATTTAATCCTTATAGATTCATCCTTTTTTGGCTCAAAAATTGTTTACATCTAAGTTTGTGAGGGCACAAACTCTTATGTTGATTCTATGTTACTCGACACTTACTGATTACTAATGCTCGAAACATATAGAAATTCTATCTTGCTTGACACATAGAAGTTTTATCTTGCTTGACACCTATAGAAATTCTTTCTTGCTCAAAACCTATAGTAGTCTGACATCTATTAGTCACTCGGCATCTAAATGACTCGACACTATCTATCTACTTGGCATCTATTATAATTTGACATCTATATTATACTCGGCATCAACTAAGAAAATTTCTTGTGTGTTGACACTCAGTTGTCAAAACCATTCTAAGTCTAACATAATGTTCAAAATAAGATAAATAAAATCAAAGCTATTTCAAATGAAATATTTAGATTGTAATGTTTGGAGTATGGTTTCATTACCTTCCAGTTTTCAAACATTATAAACATAAATATTAATAAAAATCTATATATACTTTGAAAAATATTTAAATAAAGCACATACATATTATAATTAAATAATGATAAAATATAAAGTAAATGTATGATTTGTCTATTTTGAATTAATTATGAACTTTAGTAAATATAGATTTTATTGATATGGCCACCATGCTATCCACATCAGTGATACAATTTAATTATGAAACGTGAAAATATAAATATTTTGAAACAAGAAAATATAAAACTATTATCAAATATACAAATCTCAAACATGCAAACCAAAAGAATTTTAAAATATGCAAATCTAAAACTAATATGAAACATGCAAATCTAAAACTGAATTGAAACATGCACATTAAAAATGTTCAAATGAAAAGTATTATCAAATATATAAATAGAATAGATTTTGAAAGCAATTCAAATTTCAAATCTAAATCAAACATGCAAGGCTAAACTACTACATGCAAATCTTAAAAAAATTGAATGCAATTCTAAATCTAAGGTGAAACTAATTAAAATTGAAATCCAAATCAAAGTAAAATATTATAACTAATTTTGAAACTAAATCTAAATCTAAATGCAAAAATAAATAAAAAATAAAAAATAAAAATTTTAATCTCACCCATAAAAAAAATTACTCCAAAACTTTAATCTACTCCTCTTCAAAAACTCCAATCTACTCCGACAATTTCTGGCTCTTCCTTCCTATGAAAACACAAAATGAAAATGAAATAAGGAGCAATGTTTTTATAACGACTTCCTCTCTGGACATTCCACGAATTTGTGTCAAATTCCCCTACTCCCCAAAAAAAATAATCATGCTTGTACATGAAAAAATATATTTAATAGAAAGAATATGTTTCATATTGAAAATTTTAAAGAAATTATTTCAGCCATAGGATTTCGTGTCCTATTTTATTGGGTTATATCTTTCGAGCCCTATTTTCCGAGCTTATTTTTAGGTCCTATTTTTGGGCCCTATTTTTTGGGTCCTATTATTTCAACCTCAATTTAGCTTCCTATTATTTCAGCCGGCTATTATTTTGGGAATGCTTTTTTATTTTATAATTTAATAATCGTATATTTAATTTAACAGTTTGTAACTACTCCTAGCTCTTTTCTATTGATGGAGAATCTTTTTGGCATATTCTCATGCTAGGATTTCCATATGTCTTCCCATTGTATAGAACGTCTCTTGGTGTAATGACTAAGTTCAATTGTAAAATAAGATTTAATCAATAAAGCTAGGACAACTGTTGACATCATTGTTAAAAAAATTATGCATAATGTTATTATTGATTGTTTGACCAGTGAAGAGTGGAATCTTTAAATAAAGTGTTCCACATCTATAAAGAGAGATAATTTCTTATGAATTCATACGAAGACAAAAATACATTAATAGAATTTATCTAAATGAAAGCGCTTGAAGCAAATGATATTGAGTCCCACTAAAGAAATTTTGTAGATTTTTAAATTCATAGATATCTAGTGTTATGAATTCTCCACAATCAGTTATAATTTAAGGTGGTAATTTTGGTTTAAATTGTGTATGATTTTTTTAATATCAACGTTTTGTATCAAAATCTATGATCCATCACCACAATGCCACTGAGCAAGAGATGCATGAAAAAAGTGATAAGAGTTGTAGACAAGACGAATCTAAGATATTATAGAAAGGAAAGGAGCACATGGTTCTAGAGAGAACTAACTAAAAGTTGATAAAAGCAAATAGAAAACAAGAAGGAATGGAAGGAAAAAAGGAAACAAAAAATAAATAATAATAAAGAAAGGAAACTATGATAAAAACACAAGAAATTATTTAAAAAGGTAAAAATAAAAGAAATACAAGATATAAAAATGCAAGAAAAACCAGCATAATAATACCATAAATTTTTTTTAAAAATCTAAAACACCAACAAAAATATGAATAAAAAATAAGAATGTGTTGAGAGAGAGAGAGAGAGAGAGAGAGAGAGAGAGAGAGAGAGAGAGAGAGAGAGAGAGAGAGAGAGAGAGAGAGAGAGAGAGAGAGAGAGAGCAACAACTTGTTTAAATAATATTTTGAGGAAAAAATTGAAGCTCTATGTATTGAAGAATTACATGGTTGGCAATATTTAGAAGATATTGAATGTAAAATTCAAAAATATATATAGGAAAAAACACAATGAAACATATGTGGTAAATTAAATATATTGATAGCTATATTTTCTAGTGATCATTTTAGAATTAGAAATTCATTTATATTGTTTGAAGAATATGAATTTGGTAATATTGTTAATCATGCTTCTTGTTGTTTCTATGGAAAAATATATGGCATTTTTTGTATGTGTGCATGTGTATTTCAAAACTGTAGGCGATGTGACTACAAAAACTCACTAACTCTTGAAATAGTTTGTAATGCCAACTTTTGTTGGGTAATGTTGAATATTGCCTTCCAAAGTGTAAGACCTTGTGATTTATGTTTTTTTAAGGTTCATGCCATTATTTGTGGTATTTGACAATGATTACCAAAAATGTTTAGAGTTCTAGGGACATTTTGGGTTGTTGAATAATTTCATGACTATCAATATGTATTGTCATGTCCTAACTATTGGAAATATAAGGTAGGAAAGCTTACTAAAAGGGGAGGGGTGAATCATGAACCAATTAAAACTTTATCTTACTTAACCAATTAATCGTTCATATATTATTTTAATCTAATTGCATGCATGAAAGAATGAAAGCTTTAAAACATTCATAACACTTTTACACAAGATATGGTGACCCAAAAACCTTCCAAATAGGAAGTAAAACTAGGGTGGGGATGATACCCACAAGCTTTATTATTGTAGTATAAAGTTAACCTATTAAGGTTTACAATTGACCACTTCTAGTGATCTTCCCTATTTGGACCAATAAGGACTATGAGGTCCACCTTGTTTAAGGATTTACAAACATACAATGAAGTATGTACTTGGTTAAGAGATTTAGAAAAAGATTGTTAAGTTTACCATATTAAAGGGTTTGACTAATGCACCTATTTGGATAAACCAGTTGCTGATCTCTGATCTACAACTTTGATTTATTGAATGAGATTCCTTGTATTACAATGATCACCTTGTTGTGATAGATAAATTCGTATTGTCCATTATACTACTTGTAGCCTTCTTTAATTTGCACTTATGCACTTCATAATCTTCATCAATGATATCTTTGGACATGATACAATGCGTTGCATCTATACCAATCCAAATAACAACTTACTGGAGTTGGCTACAAAACTAATTTCATCATAATTCACAAAGTCAACCCAGTTGCTGTAACTCGGGTTTAGAAGACAAATTCAATGATGTTCAGATACATGAAAATCACTATCAACGTTTGAAAAATGTTGACATTTGGTTGAACTTGAACTTTGATCCATACTAATCACTTCCAAGTAGCTCAAACTCAATCAATACTGTGTGACTTGGTGAACACAGAGAAAATTAGTAGCTATTTAATCACTTGGTTGACACTACATGACTCAGCTAGCACTAGATTCGCATCATTAACACTATGAGCTCGGTAGATACAATAAAACTTTTATAATATACCAAAGCTTAGTTAAAACTATGACCTACTTCATTTATGTTGAATAGCTTGGTAGGCTCTACTATGCTTGATTTTCATAGTATATAGTGTTTGAAGCTTGGAAAACATTGTGTGGCTTGGAAAACACTATAAACTGACTTAGGTGCTCGATAGACACTGCATTCTGACTACTTGACTTAGGAACAACTGAATAACTTAGTTAACACTATAGGATGAATGATACGCTCCATAATAACTAGAGAACTTGATAGCAATGTAATAATTTCACTAAGTGTTGAGTCACTAATTGACAAATTGACCTTAATGTGAACAATCTCCCCCTTTGGCATTAGTGGCAAAATTACTTATCAAACCAAAAATTTGAACATTCAAAACTATAAGCCAAAAACTTCCTTTATCATCATTGAGTCTTCAACTTGATTTTGACTTCTTATTGCTGTAGCTCGGTAGTATACTCTATTTTTTTGAATTTTCAAAAATGTTTTTGTAAATATTTTTTTCTTATTTGTACAAGTATTTGCATAATGCTATACTAATCCCTCATACATATATCTCTCCTAAATACATACACCTAGAGTATAGTAATCTTTTCTCCCTTTGTCAATATCTTCTCCCTCTTTATAATATAATACAATATAATGTCTTCTACCCCATTTTGACACAAATGCCAAGGTGTATAGTACGTATATGTTAACACCAAAATGTAATTCATAATATACCTTTAGAATTAGTACCATAGTCTTGTCCCAATTCTCTTGTAATACATTACTTGCATGCAAGGAAATTTAAACTTATGTTGATAATTCCATCATGTCGTGAGCTATGGAGAAGTTCTTGTGATGAATGAGAGTCTTTATTTGTGCAATGTATTTCTACAGTGCATCCATGTTTGGAAGAACCATGCCCTAAGTTTGTGTGGCCCTAGTTACGGCTTCTTCCTTCAATAATTTTTCCTATAGATTTGTCAAATATCTGATCTTTGTGAAGTATGCAGAACTATAACTTGGCTCAAGTGATAGATGGTGTGCACTTTCCTTCATATCTTCACCTATCTTGGACTTTTTATCCTTGATCTCCTTTGTAAAGATATATGTGTCACTCAATTTGACAAATAGTGAAATAACATTACTTATAGATGTTTCCATTGAAACGAAAATTGATGGGGACACAACCCAAGAACAGAATGGAACCAACAGAAAAGAGAAATTATATTAACTGAGAAAATAAGCTAGTACAAATAGTATAGAGAAAATAAACTTCAAAACATGCCCTAAGGGCTTACAATAGCATAAATCTGGAGAATATTTCTCCTTTTAGCACCTCCTCTCAAACTCCACTCCGAACTGCCTTTTACAATGCCAGAAATCCCCTTAAATAGACCCCGGAGGGTTAAGGACTAGGAGTACATTCTAGAAAGTGCTAGTAGGAATCCATCGACAAAATAGAAGGTTCCAGAAGCTACATTAGAAGTCGGTGCAAATCTAGAAGAATCCTGAAACGGTAGCCAAACTTCTGGGAGGCATAACTTTTGAACCATAGCTCCGATTGACGAACCGTTTACATTTTTGGAAAGCTCTCGAAGCACTCTATAACCCTATTGATAGGCTTTTCTCGTCCCCCATTTTTTGACCCTTTTTGAGGTAATTTAATGCCCCAAACCTGACTTTGAAACTTTCTTAGGAGGTCTCCAAAACCCAAAAAACTGCAATAACTTTCACACCGTGGGGCCTATTGACCTGATTCTTTTTTTGAAATTCTCTAAATCATGATTACATTCATCTGGCCAATTCACACCTTCTATTTTACCGAAATGATGGTCCAAATACATGCTCCTATTTTTTCAAGATTTTCAAACGCATTGATAGTTGAACTATGAGAGTTGGAACCTTTATTTGAGCCAAATGGGTATCCAAAAATGTAAAGACATAAAACAGAAACTAAGTCTAAGTACATTTTTTTTGGGTGACACAGAATTGCCCTTATACCTCTAGATGCTCCTGCATCAAGAATAGTAGATAACACTACTTGATCTATTTCAATTTTCTATGAAACGTGCTCCAATATTCTATTCTAAAATTTTCTTTCTGCTCTTTACAAAATCATTTCCTATTCATTCAGATCTTCATTGAATTTGTGGAAAATTTTAGTTAGTTGATCAAGAATAGGTTGTGTACTATCAATGTCAATACTTAGAGCATCAACAAATATGTTCTTTATGTCCTCAAGGACTTAATTTTTCTTCTTCTTTTATTCTCTAAGCTTTTGTTTCTTAGCTCTCTTCTTTAATAGTTCTCCTAGGATATCCATTTTATTATAAGTGAGGAGATAGTTATCCCAATTTGGAATAAAAATATCCTCATCCAGATCAATTTGTTCCTCTTGTTTACCCTTTTCTTTTAGAATGGTAGACACAGTTCCTTTACCCTTCTAAAGAACTTCAATGCTTGGTTGAGACTAATTCTCAACTATCATTGCACTAGCTATTGAGACGTTTGGAATATAAAAGATTGTAGAAATAGATGGAATAGAAATAAATATAGAAATGAAACTAACAATAGGAATACCTTGTTGTTGCTTGATCAAGCCTGATGATGGAGGAACTTATAGCTCAGCAGATGAAGTCTTGGGCACTTCAATCAATGTAACACTTGGAAAAATAGATCCAAAGCTTGGTTGGGTGCTTAATGTAGTAGTATTACCCACAAAAAACTTGGTAGAATCTTTCTCTGAGCTTGATTGCACTAAGGTTGTGCTCGAAGAGCGAGGAAATGAAGTCATGACTACTACTACAATTTTCTCTACATCTATTTCCTCAATTCTTTATGTCTCAGGATGGATTCCTATAGTAGCTTCGTATTCTATCTCCTCATCATCAATATTGACATCATCTATCTCATCATCTTTTATTTCTACTTCTTCTTCCTCATCTTCACCATCTTTGTCATCAATGTGCACAAATAAGTCAATGCGTTTGTGCAGTTGATAGATGTTTTTCCTTGTAGTAGTTGTAATGCCCCGCCAAGGGATCCAAAGAATTAATCTAAAATATCACTAAGTTTGCCAAACAATTTTTTTTTTTAAAAATATGAAAGATAAACCATTCACAATACTTCCGAAATCAATAGAAACAATTCGAACAAAAGTACACATAACATAACAAATTACATTCTATAAGGATCCCTTAACATTGAATCACATCTAAATTAACTATTCATCTAACATCACATCCTTAGCAATGTTACATCCAATGTTCTTAAACAATACTACAAGTGTCCTTTTTTGTAATTACATTTTCAATTGCTCAATTATCCACTGTACATATCATAGGGTATGGAAAGGCTTAAAAGAATATACATCCATGTAAATAAAGTACATCATCATACTAACACTAATCCATGATGCAATAACATAATGAAACTAAAAACCATACATGATACATCACCGTAAAAGATATAAACATCCATCACGAAATGTAACCATATATCACAAACATAATTAACTAAGTGCACGGTCCCTCCCAACCGTTAATAGCATCATCAGACCATTGTGGATCCTAGCCATCCCTCATTCCAAAGCACTGAAGAGATCATCGGTATTAACATAGTAGGAATGTCACTCCTAAAAAAAAACATCCTACTAACATGTAAAGTAAAGCATAAGATATCATCATCTAACATATGCAAATCATCATTGTAAGAAACATACCAATAAATATATCCATCATAAGGTATATCATCTATCATAATGCTTCCAAGAATAGAATAAAGATAAATACCAACCAAGAATACTCCAACCACAGTGTCTCAGACAGATCTCAAATGATAAGAGTGGAAAATACACTACCACCCGACCGTGTGGAACCTAAGTGGTCCACTCGCACTGTGCTGAGGAGATAATCTCAAGTCCCAAACAGGCTATCAAAACCACAAAGCATACATCTCTATAAGTCTAGGAATCCTAAAAGTTTCTTACTCAAAGGTTCCAACACACACAAAATCGACATCTAATTCCCAGAGGCACAACAATGACATGTAGAAAAATTACTATGCAAGCGGGAAAGTGTCATCGCATTTATCACGTACAAGTTACCTTGGCAGTTAGCTAAACTTTACGGATCCATACTGATCTCATGCGACCACTAGTATCCTCTCATATTGACGAGGCATACTACAGAATGCAAGGTCGCAACCATGTGTTCTCACTACTCCCATCCTAGCCTATACAAGCACTCAAGGAATGGGCAAGAACCAAAATAATTATCTTTTTAAGTTCATTTAATCGTCATTTAATGTGTAAATGTTATCACTTATTAACCAAACTTACAATGAGTTACCTTGGCAGCCACTTAGGGCCCTGGTCTCCATTGCAAGCCACTTCTCAACACTACAAGTAGATTACCTACCCTAAGCTCATGAAATCATAAATCACCACAATCATGTACAAGCAATTGTAAAGAAAATCCAAAAGATAATCCATAAAAAAGAATCATCAAATAGCCATGATAAAAGCATCAAATATCCATAATAAGAATTATCAAATCTCCATGATAAGAATCATCAGATCTCCATGAGCATCTAGAAAAGCATCCATAGAAAATCATGACCACAACAGTTCTCTATTGGAAACTGAAGGCATCAATGATAATCATAAGTATCCATTGGTTCTCAATAACCAAAATGTATCTCAAGATA
Organism: Cupressus sempervirens; assembly: GCA_028749045.1. Classification (NCBI taxonomy): domain Eukaryota; kingdom Viridiplantae; phylum Streptophyta; class Pinopsida; order Cupressales; family Cupressaceae; genus Cupressus; species Cupressus sempervirens. The sequence continues at coordinate 409,256,783 of CM053789.1, read as the reverse complement.
AATCACAATATCCATTGATTCTCATCAAGCAACCAAGAATATCTCAAAATCATACTGATCAAAGACTCCAAAATGGTTGAGTCAAACATGTCACAACATGATATCATCAAGAAATAAATCAAAATTTCAGTCCCATCATGGCGACTAGAAAGTAATCCAAAGATAACTGATTTTTGACTCAAAAATGATTAGCTCAAGTGTCTCATACACATACATCTCAGCTTCACACATGAAGACTGATAACAATAACAATCAGTAAATACAAACATTTCATAGAGCACATGATCACATTACCATGGTTGGGCTTATAAAGATCGAAACCAAATAAGATCAACATGCCATCATATCTCATAACCCCCGAGCCTCTGGTAACAACCTAAGATTGATCAACACTAGTCAACCCAAAACTCAAAACAAGAAGCATAGAAAATACGCGATGCAAACACATATTTTGGTTTACTAAACTCACATAGTTGAATAATGTGTAGGGGTTTCCAGTTTTCTATTTGCAAGTATACTTTCAAGTGTCTTAAGTTTCATCATTTGACCTACAAGTCAACCCAATTGTTCTCCGATAGCATTATCCTTCCATTATTAAAAATTATATTCCAAGAATAACTTAAGGATAAATATTCACTAAACTGATCATCATTGACCTTTAATTAAATTGCTTTCTTAATTTAACTAAGATCCATATTCTAATTGATTAACCTTTCAACTTTTCTAGGATCATTATTCGTTATATTATAAGAGGACCAATTATCATTCTTCAAATAAGAGATTATAACTTTATTAAAATGATCAATTAACATCAAATCACAATCCTTGACCTTTTATCATTCTAATAATTCTCAATTATATATTACTAAGTCTTCACCATTAAAATGTCTAAAGTCATTATTCAAGTCATAAGAATAAGACCTATCAACTTGATATCAATATTTTTACAATCTCATTAAAAGAATTATATCAATTAAATCTCTATTACATAACTTAATTATTAATTAAATCCAATTAGCTCTAGTTAATTGATTTAATTAATAATTTCACAACCAAATCATCAACCCAATGAGTATTAGTTGACTAACAATAGTTTGTACGTCAAAGTCAACTTCAATCCAATACACAAATATTAATATTTTAATAATAATAATATTAACAAGTTATTTTAGAAATCTTATCCATAATGACTACATTCATCTTTCTTAATGATTTCGTATTAATGATAATCATTTTAAGTTAAAACTCTATCGCATAATATAATTATATTGACAACTCAATGAATATCAATTGATTAAAATCAATTATAATCCAAGTTCAAAAATTATTATCTTTTACAAAACTTCAATGAATAAATAATCTAGACTAGATTAACTCTAATCAAATTTGTTGATATCTATTTAAACCACTATTTATTAAAAGTTTATTAGTCCTTACAAACATTAATAAAAAATAAACTCCTCAAACTATAAATACTCGATCTATAGAATCCTTCCATAAACTCATTAGTTAATATTTGGTTAACTCTTAACTCCATTAAGGGATTCAAACATATTAATTGATAACATAATAATTCAGTCTTAATCCAATATCATTCAGAGTTTCTAAATTTAAATCAACATAATATAAATTATCATCTTACAATTATTTAAAAAATATAAAAATCAACCATTAGACTCCATTTTCTAATTGTTCTAATAATATTTTGTCTATATAAATGTTGTTTGAAAAAAATCCCTATCACAAACCAATAAGACTCATTGTAAAATTTAATATGAATAATCTCCAAATTCTTAACATTATCATCTTCATTAAACAACTCTAAAATTATTTAATATATATTAAATAGTATTCAATATACATTATAAAAAATCCACTATATAAACTATATTAAAATCTCTTTTCTTTTAATTTTCTCTCATTTAAAAATTCATTTACTTAGATTGACTAATAATTAATTACACTTCTTCTATTATTAACTAATCTTAGTTAAATTTGATTTAATTAGATTAGATAATAAACCATATAAAATTAATGCACATTAATAAGATTCTACTAAAGGAAGATTGCAATAATATCTTTAATTTATTCCATGCTTTGATATATTATTTTTGTGAAGTTTAAGCATAAAGAACTCTTGGTTATGGGAAATGAAGAAATATCCATCTTTGAATAAAACAGTTCCAGTACGAGGGTCATATCTCCCTAATGAACCGTTGGATCGGGTTGAAATTGAAATATGTTGGAGAGGGCCAAGTTTTGCCAATTCTGACCGGAGTGATCAAATAAATTCGATCATGATAAAAAGTTATGAATGACTGAGTTCGGGTATATCCAAGGGGCAGCGACAAGACAATTTGTGATAAATTAAGAATTTTCTCTTAAAATAATTGTTCTCTAAATTTAACCATAAAAGAGTTTGTTCATACGCATCTAAAAATATAATTTGATAGAAAGATTACATCTAACCATTCAAATTTTTAACTTAGAATTTCAAATCTTGTCTATCTAATTTCACAATGTAAATTCAAACTCAAACTCGATTCAGATCTAATTTCTTCTTTAATTGGATCTAGGATTTTTCTATTATTTTCTTTGCAACTCTACGTATCTAGATTCCAATTTAATTGTAGATTCAAACACAAAAGTATTCAGACAGACATGATGAAGACAGGAAGAGAAATAGTGCAAAGAGAATATGTGAATATCATGAGTGCACCTAGACACTGATGCTAATTTTCTTTGCCTCAGAAGTCCATAGAAAATCCCTTCTTTCTCCAACATTTGCAATTCTTCCATGATCCAAGCCAACCGAATCCTCCAAGTGACTAGAAGTGCTAGAAGAAGCATAAGAATATGTGGAAATGTATGAGCATGTAGAAGCATATGAGCTTCTCAAATTCATGTAAGCTTTGAAGCTTCCATTTTAGCTTGAAGCTTGTAGCTTGTAGCTTCCATTAAGCTTATAGCTTGTAGCTTGTCTAAACACACTAGGAGAGCCTTTATTCAAAGGCCTCTAAGATGCATCTAGAGTGTCTCTAGAAACAACTAGAAGATAAGCATGACAACCAAGCATGGGTCTTCTCCAACCTTCTAGACGACTCTTAAGGTTGTAGACACCATGTGCTCAAATAAAATGCTAACTTTTAAGTGTAGACAACTTGTGCATTCTTAGAGTGCAAACTCCTGTGTTGTCTACATGACAACTCTCGAGAATTTGCAACCTCCTATGTGAGAAAATATTAAAATAATGCACATTAATTAATTTAATATTTACTTTTACTCTCTCCAATTTAATTTATTTATTTATTAAGTCTCATGCACTAACTTTAATAGCTCCATTTTTCAATCTTAATATATTTATATTTTAAGCACATGAAATCTAGAATCTTTTAATAATTTAAAATATATTTTCCATTTTTAAATTTCATTTTCCAAAAGTTAATTGCTAAAATATTTATTAACTTTAATAATATTATTATTTAGTCTTTTATTTAAAAATGAACTCCAAATATATTATTATTAAAATAAATGTTGTCACATTTCAAAATTTAAACTTTAAACTTTTATTTTCAAATTTAATTATTTTATTTAATTAATTTTTCAACTAATTAAATAAAATAAATATTAAAATATCATATTAATTTTCTATTTAATTAAACTATTAATTAAATCTTTTAATTAGGCTTAATTAATAAAAAATACATCAAAGACTCATAAGGTAAAAATATGAAAACCCATCATAGCCAAAATACATATAAAATTAAACCAAGGGTTAATATCATGAATCACATCATCTGATGCATTCGGAGAGTATCTAACTAGATACTTGTCCTAATTTTTCAATTAGAACAAATGGCTGAAAGGGTTGGGATTTGGACTTGAGAATTTATCTCCCCTCTCTTATCATTGAGATAATGTGATAGGGTACACTCATCCTATCAATTCAGAGAAGTCGATACCAGGTACCTACAACCTGCATAAAAATCATGCATGTACAAGCACAATATATACTAAACTAAACAGGCAATGGCAGGAAGTGGTGCATTGTGTAGATCTCGACTAGCAGGTAACTACGACTCCCTTCTTTAACCACATCAGACACGCCATACAAAAGCAAACAAAGAAAAAATGCACACCATACACATGCAAGTATGGGGTAAGTATCCATAAGAAAACACATATGATAATAAATCATCTTACTAATCATTATTAATAACTGCAAACACTGAAAATAATCATCATACATACATGAAATGTAGAGTCTAAGTAATCTCATCGCATAATAAACTGAATCCATAGCACAATATCTGATTATCTCAAAATAATATTGCTAACGAACAACATAAAACTAGCTCTAAAAGAGTTCAACAATGATAACAAAATGCGAACCAAGGGTAGGCACTACAATAGTAGTTGTCTTCACCATAGATTCAATATCCTTAAGCAATATCATACATGTGTTTAACTTGAGAGTGAACTTCTTCTCATTTTTGTTTAAGGATACCTTCACTTCCTTCTCATTAAGACTTGGCATGAGTTACTTCAAAGTTTGTTCAAAGATGTCTTTGGAAGTCTTCTTTGGATTTTCCCATGTAGGTTTTACTACCTTCATAAGCTCATTAGGATTTTTCTATGAAATTTTTATCTAGTGAGTACTTCCATTTGGCCAATTTTTTCATGGTAGTTCCCTTTTCCATTTTCTTCAATCTTTCTTTGAGTGTAGGTGTATATCTTTTGGAGATAATTTGTTTGGCTTGATCTTCACCTAACTTAAACTTCCTTTTGGATTTGGTTTCCCTTCTTGTGAATAAAGTAGGGGAGAATTTGGTAGGTCTGGTTATAACTACCTTCCCCTTCTTCTTCGGAGGCTCTTCCTTCTTAGGTTCAGATTCCTCTGCTTCATCCTCTTCATCATCATCTTCTACATTATCTCATTTTCCTTTTGTTAGCATGAGAGGACAACTTGCTTGCTTTGTGTTTTTCATTAACTTTTCTATCCTCTTCCTTCCTTTGTTAACTACTTGAGGTACCTTGATCTCAAGCTCAATTCTTGCCTTTGCTTCATCATACATTCAAAAATAGGTGGCTTTAGAATACACAAGCTCATTTGGAAGAGCTTCAATAATATCCTTAGTGTCATCAATGCTAAACTCATATTCTAGAGGCTTAACCCATGCCACTCTAGGTCTGACTGCATGAATGTATACTTTGTCATAGTAAACCATAAAAAAAATATCTTGCTCATAGTCTTTCACAAGCTTCCTAGGTATCCTAAGCCTATTTTGGATCTTTTCTTTGAATGTTTCAAAATAATTATCAATGATGTTGTCAAAATTGTCACCCATTTCTCCTGTATATTCATTGATTTGATATAAAACTGGAACATCCTTTCTCCATAGTACAGAACCATTGGAAGGGAAAAACTTTTGAACAAAGAAGAATAGACATGTCAAAAGTGAACCAAACTTACATGGGCTATTCTTTGATACTCTGATGCTCTCCATGTTATTGTTGAATTGGTTCAACAAGACCTTGGCAAGGTCAAAGGATATATTATTCTTTACCACCTTGTATATAAGATCAATAGCTTCACATGATGCACTATTCAATTGACTAGAGCTATAAATTTTGAGAGCAATCACATGTATGCTAAAATTTAGCTCCATGTCTATTATGTCACTCAGTTTCATCCCTCTTCCATCCCACTCGGCAAGAGTTTTCCTAGCCAATTCAACCCGGCCTATGATTTTGGTGGTCTTTTCTTTATTTAACAGTGGCAATCCAATGATTTTGTGAATCATTTTCTTTGTAATCTAAATGGGTTGGTCCAACCATAATTTCCCATCACGAACACTAATTTGGATAATTCTAATCCATTTGACTTGAAAATCCATGGCATATGTGAAATATGCATCAACTCCTTAGTTTCCAAATGTTGATGTTCCGGCTTCAATGCACCATCTACACATAATTCATTGAATTCATCATTCATCTCTAGGGTTCCAAGTCCCTAAATAAAATAATGGTATAATAAATAGATGTCTTGCACAAGTAATACCTTGGGCAAAATTTGAGACTGTTGACTAGTTAGGTTGACTACCTCTACAATTGCTGGACTAAACTTGAAAGTAGGTGCATTGGAGTCAACTCCATAGACTAATATTTCAAAACCTTTCTTGATTTTGCTACTAGATGATGCCATTTCTTTGTAGGGTTCCTAAAAATGAGAGAAATCTTCAAGAAAAAATACTCAAATTTCTCAAGGGCTCTAAATTCACTCTTCACAAATAACTCTGGAAATTTGTGGTGAAACAATGCATTTGATTTCTTCCTTTTAATGAATCTCCTCTTTTCAATTGCCATTAATACTTTTGTGTGTATACTCACTCAGTGATAGATTTTCCTCCACTCAGTTTGGCTTTTAATGCTCCAGAGACATTCATAGCTTGGTAGAGTTACTGACAACTTGACATTTGCATGTAGTTTTTTAGAGTATCCTAACCTTACTTGGTAAGGTCTTGGGAACCAACCTAGCTTGGTAACATCTTGGAAACTGACCTAGCTTGGTAAGGTCTTGAATTTTCACCATCACTTGGTGGTCCTTGTGCATCTTGAATGTTGATTAGATCATTCTGCTTACTAGCTAGAATTGATTCTTAGATGACTTCTTCTAAATCACAGTTCCAGTGATCTCCATAGGTAACTAAGTTGAAATGATTGTGCCACCAAATTCATTGACTTGGGTGTCATTCACTTCATTATTTTGGTGCCCATTGTTGCCTCATTTTTTTCTAATATTGTTAGCTTTGGGTTTCTTTTCATCTTGAATTCTTCCTGTGCTCATATAGTTCTTGGTAAGATGTCCAAGTTATGTACAAATAAAACATCTCTTTGTGGTATCTCCTTTTCTCACATGATGTTTCACACAGTTTTCTCCAATGTGCCCAAACTCACCATAGTAATGAAATCTACACCATATGCTATAATCCCATCCAAATATTGCTTTCACAATTTGTTTTGTTGGGTTCCACTAGTACTTCTTGGTTTTGCACTCTGAAGATTTTTGTCCTTGTTTCTTGAAATTGTGACACATTCCTTCAAACTTAGGTTTCTCTATGCATTCACTCACTCTATGACCATGCTTGTTGCAGTTGTAACACTTTATCTTGAATTTTGCTTTACCATTTATCTAGCATTTGTTTGATGTATGACCTATCTTAGCACAATGATTGTAAGTAGGGCTTTTTTTCTTTTAGGCTCCTTGCTCAAATCATTCACCTTCTTCTATATATCCTAACCCATCTTTTCCTTTGTTTCTATACTTACTTTGCTTATTCTTTCATTGGTTTATTTTTCAATACTGAGATCATTCTACTATCTTTCATTTTTACATCATAGATTCATGAGTTCTTCATTTGCACCAGTGAGTTGATCAATAAAGTATGCTTCCTGAAGGGATAGTTGATGAATTTCATTATCCTTCTCTTCTATGACTTCTTTGGCTTTGTATTTTTACTCTATGAGTTCACATAACCTAATTAATTAGATTTCTTGCTCTCATCTCAACTTTCTGACTTCTTGAAGATTGGAATTCTTATCCAATAGCTCTTTGATTTCTTCATTGGGTTGATTTAAATTTCTTTCTGAGCATAATTCTTCAATTATGCTTTAACTGTAGACATTGTCATTTATTTGTTTTTAAAAATTGATAGAGTTGCTTTTTTTCTTTCTTGAGTTGTCTAATGGCCAACACTAGATCTAACTTTTCCTTTTCAATAGCCTTATCTAGCCTATATACCCCCATTGCTTATGATCTTATCTCAAGTTGTTAAACTTCTAATGTGAGAACCTATAGCTCTGATACCAATTGTTGGAAATATAAGGTAGGCAAGGTTACTGAGATAGGAGGGATGAAGCAAGAACTAATTAATACTTTATCTTACTTTACTAATTAATCTTTAATATATTATTCTAATATAATTGTATGCATGAAAGAATGAAAGCATTAAAACATTCATAACACTCTTATGCAAGACATGGTGACCCAAAAAAATTCCAAATAGAAAGTAAAACTAGGGTGGGGATGATACCCAAAAGCTTTAGTACTGAAATGTAAAGTTAACCTGTTAAGGCTTGCAATTAACCACTTCTGCTGATCTGCCCTATTAAGAGAAATAAAGACTGTGAGGTCCACCTTGTTAAAGGATTTACAAAAATACGATGAAAAATGAACTTGGTTAAGAGATTTAACAAAAGAATGTTAAGTCTTCCCTATTAAAGTATTTGACTGATGCACCTGTTAGGATGAACCAATGGCTGATCTCTAATCTGTAACTATGATTTACTGAATCAGATTCCTTGTATTACAATGATCACCTAGTTGTGATAGATAAATATTTGATGTCTCTTATATTGCTTGTAGCCTTCTTTAATTCACACTTATGAACTTCATAATATTATTCAATGATATCTTTGGATATGATACAATGCATTGCATATATACCAATACAAATAATGACTTACTAGAGTTTGCTACAATACCAATTTCATCATAATTCACAAAGTCAGCCCAACTACTATAACTAGGGTATAGAAGACAAACTCGATGATGTTCTAATATACAAAAAATAGTGTCAATGGTTGGAAAAATTTGGAACTCAATTGAACTTGAAGCTCAGTCCATGCTAATCATTTCCAAGTAGCTCAAATTTTATCATCACTGTGTCACTCAGTGAATACTGAGAAACTCAGTAGCTATTGAATCACTCGGTTGACACTACATGACTCAATCAACACTAGAGTCACGCCATTAACACTATGAGCTCAATAGATACAATAGAACTTGGTTAACATACCAAAGCTCACTTAACACTATGATCTACTTCATTTCTATTGAATAGCTCGGTAGCCTTTGCTACTCTTGGTTTGTACTGTACATAATATTTGAAGCTTGGTAAACATTGTGTGCCTTGGAAAACATTATAAACTGACTCAGGTGCTCGGTAGACACTGCATTCTGACTACTTGGCTTGGGATCAACTAAATCACTTGGTTAACACTACAGGATGAATGATAAGGTTGGTAGCAACTATAGAGCTTAGTAGTAATGTAACCATTTGACTAAGTGTTGAGTCACTAATAGAAAAATTGACCTTAACGTCAACATCATAATTGAATTAAACTAATATATAAGAAAAAAGTAAATGAAGATTAATGTTGTGTGTAACAATATTTCTCTAGGTATGTACAATATAGTGATATACCAAAAAAATTAGACATTATCACATGAAGAAGTAAATAAAGTATAAACAATGATCAAGTGAAATAAAATCCATCCTTAATTCAATGCACATTGGTTGACTCATCAAATTTAATTAAATCTTAGGCCATTAAATAAAGGATGTGATGGACATGAAAATGTTTCTTTTATTCCTAATGTAATCTTAAAACAGGATGCCCAGCTAAAACATATACTCCAATTGAACAGGGTGGTATTTGATGGAGAGTACTCAAGTGTGTGGATGTGATGCCTATCACTATTTAGATTTATACTCGATGGTTATTTCTTGGGGGATTGTATTGTCAGCACATCAATGATTCACATGTCTCTACCTATGAAAATGAGTGGATGGGTAGATGCTTGATAAGTCAATGTGAGTGTATTTCTTTACTATCTGAATCTTGTATGTTACTCGTGTAAACCAATATGTAAAAAACAATATATTGATATATTTGTATATGACTATGATCCCAAGGTTTCTTTTTGGATCTTCCATAGAGGAGTCTTTGAACCTATTTATTAATAAAAATATGGTGGTAACCTCTCTTTGGATTTCAAAAAAAAAACTATATTATATTTAGGTGTATGAGAAATGAAAAATGAAAAAATCATAGTATTATGAAGTGTGTATTAACATATTGAATATATCTAATTACATATATGGTATTTTTCCTTGGTATACTTTTATTTTTAAATAAGATTACATGGAACATTTTGTAATAGCTAAAGAAGAATTTATAAAAATAAGGAAAACAAAAAATCAATACACTTAAAGGAGAGTTTATAATTAGATGAACCTTTACATTTTGTGACTAGTAAAACTAAGTTGTGAATTTGTTTAGTCATCTCCAACTTTTACTATCCAACATGATTTCCTTTAAATATGAATCAGCAAACTACATACATCATCTAATAATTCCCATATATAGGCTAAAGATGAAAGCAATTGTAGGTGCAACCCCTCAAATGGTAACTAAGGACTTTAACTCTAGTACACAATATTTTCATTCAAAACGTGATATTTTCTAAATATGAATAAACTTACTACCCATTAAATCTTAAGATTCCCTAATTAAGGCTAAAATAGAAAATTTGAAGAGGTGGGACTTCCTTGGTAGTTAACTAACCAAGCTTCAACTTAATTACATAACACTTTCATTCAAAACATTATTTTCTCTAAATATAGATCACCTCACTACCCACAAAATCTTAGGATTCCAAAAATTTAGAACAAAATATTTTTTTTGAGGGTGTGGGACACACTCTATAGCCAACTAATAAAGTTCCAACTTAAGTACACAATGTTCTCATTAAAATGTGTTAAATAATATGAAGATGCATGTAATAAGTTTTTTAGGGGGGTCATAAGTTTTTTTAGAAGTTGGGTTGTAGATATTTTATTAATGAGAAGAAAATTCATATTCCATTTTATTGATGTTTCTCTTGTGATTTGGGGTCAATTGTTAAGAAGGATATATTTCCCACAAGATTTAACACTACATCTAATTTAATGCATTTATATAAGGATTATTAAAAAAAAGATACGAAAGTGGCTACATGTAGTTTTGATCATTATAGTGAAAAATCATATGTAGTTATTAGTAAGGTCTATACAAAAGACATTTCTTCATCAAGTGTTTCTCAAAAAAAAATATTACAACCTTTGGAAAATCTATTAATTAAATCCCTAATATGTTACACAAGAATAGTATGAGACTATTGACTTAGTTGAGAAATTTCAGCCAATGGGCCAAAGGTCTTTCCTATCATAAAAATTAGTTTCAAATAAAAATTCTTGACTGAGATCTATTATAATACTTAGTAACATAGATTATAAAGCTTCTTAGTCCATTTTTAGTCTTAAAATTTTATATCATACAAGTTCCTCCTACTCTACTAAAACTTATGGCCTAAATATAAATTAAAAATGACTCTATTTCTCACAATAAGTTTTTTTGTTTCCTTTTTCTATTGTTCAATCATTGTGTGTCCATTGTCCAACCTTTAATAATTATTTAAGTTGTAACACATTTCCATTCCTTGAGTTATTCAAGATTTAAATATACCTTGAATTAAACAATTCTAGAAAGAATGAAGAAATATGTACATATTGCTAAGGTTGTTTCTAATCTTGTTCATTCCAATCTTTGATTACCTCTTGAGTAACTCAATTAATTTTATAATAAAAAATTTGGTTACCTATTGGGTAAGTCTATTTTTAAATCTTTATAACATCATTTTTGTTCTAATTGTTTTCAATTCTAATTGTAATAGAATAGGAGCCTTTCTTAGTCTTGATTGTTAATGATAATCTTATTTACATATTAAAAAAGTGTAAATAATTTTCTAATATTTATTAGTTAGTATCACTTTTCACAAGTTTATTTAAACATCATATGAGATTCAATGGTCAGATAGTTAAGTTAGTAACTTTGGACAATAGGGTTTTGTTTGTGTAACTTTTAAGGATGTTGGCTTGTTGGCTTTTAGTTGGTCCTAGGTTGTTGTTATATTCATGACTATTTTTTTGTAGTGATTCATCTAAGTTGGGTTGCAGATTTCCTTGAGAATCTATTTGTTCTAGGTTTTAGGGACCTTCAAAACATGTTCTTGGGCAGCTGGTTTATCTTTTGTGTTTTCCTTTCTATAATCATAATTTTCTATTACATTTTTATGGAAAATCTATGACAACTTTTCATCTTGGTGTAGTTCTAGATCCTTTTTCAAATTTAGGTGTAAGAGGTTTTAGGTCCTCTCAAAACCTTCTTTTACTTAAATAAGTTTTTTTAGCTTATTTCTATCAAAAAGAAAAATAATTAACATACTATGATTGACAAAGTTTTGATTTTAACCATTGAACTAGATGATATTCAGAAGAAACTAAAAGCTAAAAAAATTAACATAAATAAAACCTTACATCACATTATTTTGGAGAAAAATGTGCCAGTTACAAGTTTGAAGACCATTCATAGAAATGAAAATGCTACCTTTTTTTATTAGGGTCAGTGCAAGAAGTTGGGTTTCACTTTCTGCCAAAAAGTGGATTTGGTTTTCCTATTTTTCAAATATACTATCAATTGATACCAAAATTTGAGACATTTATAGATTAAATATAAAAATAACTTTAGAAATAAAAATTGTAGTGCCTGAAATCTCCTTTTTGAATATTTAATTTATTTATATAATCATATGATAGATTTTTTTTGGGTATGGATCCTTAAAAACCACTTTTTCAAAATCCTTGTTTCAGGACCATACCACACTCATGTACAAACACCATAATTTCACATAAATAAATGAATTTTTGTGAATCCTCTTTAAAAAATTTACTTGACACACAAAAGATTGATGAGAATAATTTTACTTAATTATTTAATGATTTTTTATTAATTTTTAATTGATGATTAAGCTAATTTCTAAAACCTCTAGTTTACAAACACCATAGTTTAATCAAGATTTGACCTTTCTTATTGAGAAATACAAAGATCTACAAATTCTAATTACTAATGAATTAGTGAATCATCAAAATTAAGTATTGATTATGGCCCTGTTATGAAATCATTCTGGCATGTACTTGGCGATGTTAAGTAATTTCCTACAAATATCTTTTTCACTGCCCAATGTCATGTAAGCTATTATCACCTAGATAGGAATAGATTTCACATTCACCACGTGGTTGTATTACATAAGTTGAGATCAATATGGAGATCAAATTTGTAAAATATTTACATGGTTTTTGGTCCTTCGTATACTTTGCATGTATTCATAAAATGTGAACAATTATTATCCTATGCTAGTACTATGAAGGTATTTGTTATTGTTTTATAAATGCTTGACAATGGCTTATTTAGCTTTATACACCAACAAAGAAGAGTGATACCAGAAATACTCTGTTATAAAATGCTTTCATCTATGGAGTTCTGTGCTAAGTGTGATTCCTGCAATCAATTTCATTGGTCTCTAATGCCCAAAAATTATCATATATGCATTAACCCCAATGTCAATGAAGTTGTTCTAACCTTGTGTATTGATGATAGGGTCATGGAAAATATATTCTCCATTAATTCTCCTACAATTAATTGGGGTCTTTGGTAGGTAATTGGTGAAAAAAATTTATGCCCCTCTGTCAAACATTTCCTATATCCTTCAAATGTTGTGTCCATTTTTCTTTCAAATGCCATGGGCTTGTTATAGTTGGTCCAATTGCTAGAAATTATGGCAACAAAATTTGTTCTTCCCCAATTCTAGGATGAAAATAAACTCATAATTGTCATGTAGTAGTATGATTTATGGTCTGGCAATGCATTAGAGAGTGGTCACTTTCAAAGATCTCAATTATTACATCGACATGAACACATGGTCATGTTCGATGCTTTTTAGAAAGCCTTTGAAAAATAGAATCCTTGCATTATGAAATTTGCCCTACAAACCACTGCAAGGGCACTCAGTTACTAGTTGGAAGAAAAAGTTAAGCACACTGCTTATGCTATCTTGGAAATGCTGAGCTTCTCTAACATTGATTATCAGATTCATGAAGGGCCTCCCTTAGGTGTATTCCAAGATTTATGTCGTAATTCACATGATGATTTAGTGATCACTAACTAGGTGCATTGGCATGGTACACCGATTGAGACTTTGAGGGAGGCTTTTGGTGGGGAGAGGACCACAAACCTAGGTTATGAACAAAGGGATATCGATGTTGTTGGTCAGCCCCTTCCTACTTTGAACTTTTAGAGTAGATTAGGGTGGTCAAATTCTCCCATTATTCCTTCCTCTTTTGAATGGGGATGCACATCAAAGGAACTGGGATATGCATGAGAGGAGGCATGTGTAACTTTGGAGGAAATGGAGGAGTAAGGTTGGAAAAAAAAATGTTGAATTTTTGATACGTGATTAAACAATGCTCAAATCTGATGTATTTGCATTTTGTTTGCTCAAAATTGTATTTCGAATGAGAAACTTTTTGTTGATATAAAAATTTCTAAATATCAATGATTTATATTTTGCATGAGGAGGCCAAGTTTTCTTTCTGATTCTTTCCCGACTAAGTCTTTTAGAATCACTTTTTTATAATAATATAAAAATATATTCAATGACTCGTCCACTTTTGCAAAAAAAAAAAAATTTGAAAATAATTAGGTGTAGATTGAGGACATGTAAATTAATTTTAAAAATATGAAAAATAAAAAAAAATTAATTTTTTAGTGAATCTCACTATTCTATGTTTAAGAAACACTTTTGATTAATAAATGATCCAAAAATTGAAAATGAAATCATAACACTATAAAATTTACATTTTTAAAATTATAATGATAAAACCTATAATGGGATTTATTTTTGTCAAAAAATTCAATGAGGAAGATCGTATAAAAATTATGACAATCCTTGAAATTGTCGAATAATTGCCTTAGTCAAAAGTTGATACATAAAGGCATAGACTTGGTCCCACCAAGCATGTAACATGCCTTTCCCCAAGGCAAAATCCGATGCTAAAGGAAAATTCCCACCCATGGCTTTAGTATTGGGCACCCGATTCTCAATTCAAAAATTGGATATCAGATTCTAATTTAGCCATTATACAAATTAGGCTCCTAATTTTTAAATAATTAGGTATGCTATTCTAAAAATTGGGTATCGATTATTTAGAAATTGGGTGCCTAATTTAGAATTGGGTACCCAATTATTTAAAAATCGTGTGCCCAATTTAGAATTGGGTACCTAATCATTTAAAATTTAGGCACCTAATTATTAAGAACCTATTGGGTCCCAAAAGATGACCCACAAGGAACTTAACAATCATTGCAATTTACGAATCTCACTATGTTATGTTTAAGAGACACTTTTGATTAAAAATAATACAAAAAAAGAAAATGAACTCATCACACTATAAAATTTACATTTTTAAAATCAAAACAACAAGACCTATAATGTGTTTTAGTTTTGTCAAAAAATTCAATGGGGAAGACCATATAAAAATTATGACAATCCTTGAAATTGTTGAATAACTTCCTTAGTCAATATTTGATACATGAAGGCATAGACTTGGTCCCACCAAGCCTATACCATGCCTTTCCCCAAGCAAGATCTAATGCCAAAGGGAAATTCCCAGAAATGGCTTTAGTATTGGGCACCTGATTCTCTATTAAAAAATTGGATAACCGATTCTAATTTAGCCATTGTACAAATTGGGCACCCAATTTTTAAATAATTAGGTACCCTATTCTAAAATTGGGTACTCGATTATTTAGAAATTTGGTGCTTGATTTAGAATTAGGTACCTGATTATTTTAAAATTGCATGCCTAATTTATAATCAGGTACCAAATTATTTAAAATCAGGCACCCAATTGTTAAGTACCTTTTGGGCCCCAAAAGATGATAGTTTCAAGATGCAACAGTGAATTTCTATCATAATTATTATTTTTCCTTGTAATCTACAATTTACAAGCTATTGATTTGAGTTCAAAACTAGTGCAAACATGGGATCAAAACAACATCAATGGGAGAGAAGACAAAGAATTAGAGAGTTGAACAATGTTGGGTCTTCAATTTCAAATAATTTTTTAGAAGAGAAATACATTGAGGATATGAAGATGGATGAAGAGGCTAAAGAAGAGATTGCAATAAAAGGATATTTAGGTGCACGTTCTAATCAAACATTAAATATAGGTGTCTCTCCAAACCCTCGAGTTTTTTCTCATGAGGACATTGGAAATTTTGCAGAAGCAAGTTACAATTTAAATGAATTAGGTTTTTTTCATGAGAATAGATTGTCAAATGATCATGCACTAAAAACTCCAATGAAAATGTAAGCCTCAAAAGAAATACCAAGAAATAATGAAAATGAGATTCAAATTCCAAATAACATTGAAAATGAAATGCCAATTGAAAATAAAAATTATATAAACATAGACATGGAAACACCAAGTACTAAAAAAGTATGTTTGAATGATACTGAAGTGCATGAACATAATTTTAATTTTTCTAATGATGTGCTAAATAATTTTCATGGATTGGTTTTGTGCAGATAGATTACGACACATGCTAATAGATTGTATAGACATTTTCTTATAATAAGAAATTTGGGTTTCAATGTCAGTTGATGTTGCAACTAATTTAAATGTCTACAATGTGAAAAGTAATAAAAAGTGATTCACATTTCCCACACTCTAAGGGAAGGAAACATGCTAGCAGACTATCTTGCTAACTTAGCATGTAATGGATAGAATATTGATGACTTAAATCTAGGGGATTTTATAAAAGTTGAAAAGGTATTCCAAAAATTGAGAGTGGAAGATAAAAAATAATGCAAATCTTATGTAATTTAAGATATCAACTTCCACTTGTATATGGCAAGGATTTCGGGTATTCTTCTTGATTCTTTCTCGAAAGAGTCTTAAAAGTAGTTTGATAATAAATATATATATGGTGTCCTACCCACTTTTTAAAAAAATAAAAATGAAAAGGTTAGGAATGTATGCAAAATCCAAGAATAAAATTGAGTCTTTAAAATAATTTGTATCCACTTTTGCTAGTGTCTTTAATGTTATCGGAAAGAGAAGTCTCTCTAAAGATAAGAATGCAGAACAATGAGCAAGAACAACAACATTAGTTAACAAATCATCTACTGAAAAAAGATTGATTAGCAACATAAGTGGATATCTCAATGTGAGTGATATAAATTTAGAAAGTGTAATGCCCTGCCAAGGGATCCAAAGAATTAACCTAAAGTTTGCCAAACATTTTTTTTTTTAAAATATGAAAGTAAAACCATTCATAACATTCGTGGAAGCAATAGAAACATCCAACTGAAAGTAAACATAACATAACAGATTACATTCTTTAAAGATCCCTTAATGTTGAATGACATCTAAATCAACCATTCATCTAACATCACATCCTTATGAAATAACAATGATACATCCAACATTCTTAAACCATATACAAGTGTCCTTTTTGTAACTACATTTTAGTTTAGCTCAATCATCCACTGTACATGTTACAAGGTATGAAAGGCTTAAAATAATAAACATCTATGTAAATAAAGTACATCATCATCGAATATTAATCCATGATGCAATTAAAGTAAATGAAACCACACATCATACATGATACATCATCATAGGAGATAACCATAAATTACAAACATAACTAACTAAGTGCACGGTTCCTCCCAACCATAAAAAGAATCATTAGACCATCGTGGATCCTAGCCATCCTTCTGTGTGTAACATCCCAAATCATCGAGGAGATCATCGGTATTAACATAGTAGGAATGTCACTCCTAACATACTACATCATATACAAAAAGTAATTTAACATGCAAATATAAACATAAGATAACATCATCTAACATATGCTAATCATCAATGAAAGGATACATATCCACCATCATAAAGGACACATTAGCCATGATGTCTCAAATGGATCTCAAATGATAAGAGTGGAAAAACACTACCACCCGACCGCATGAAACCTAAGTGGTCCACTCCCACCATGCTGAGGAGATAATCTCAAGTCCCAAATAGGCTATCAAAATCACATAGCATAAATCTCTATAAGCTTAGGAATCCTAAAAGTATACTAACTCAAAGGTTCCAATCACAAACCAACATCTAATCCCAGAGGCACAATAATAAGTACACCACCAGAGGTACACAAAATCTACAGAGGAGACTTAGGCTACATACTAAGGAATTACATCACATGGCTACTTGAGTTACCTTGGACTGGTCTCTCATTAGACCTCGGAACCTCAAGTGTTGAGTTACCCTGGACTAGTTACTCTGAACCCCAGACCCTCAACGTGGCACATGTGGAAACCAAGAAGCCCTCTCAAGAAGACGAGGCACTTCTCCCATCCTTAGTCTATACAAGTACTCAAGGCATGGGTGGTTCAAATATTTCTAACTTATCTTTTTAGTGTGTTTCCCCTCGTAAATTTTAATTACTAGATTATCACTTATTACATAACTTGCATTAGGTTACCTTGGTACTGACCACTTTGGGCCTCAGACCCCTATGCAAGCCACTCCCATAGTCATGTACCTAGACAACCTCTCCTAAGCACATAAATCCATAATTGTGTCTCATACCACAACACTCTTAAAGATCAAACTCGGTTCCTTGAAAGGCAAACCGATAATAAGATTGTTCTCCCATCCAACAAGACATAAAAGCACCACAAAATATACCTCGTAAATATAATCTCCAATATGAATCACAATATCTATTGGTTCTTAACAAGCAACCAAGAATATCTCAAAATCATACTGATCGAAGACTCCAAAATGGTTGAGTCAAAACATGTCAAAACATGACATCATCAAGAAATAAATCAACATTTCAGTCCCATCATGGTGACTGGAAAGCAATCCAAGGATAACTGATCGATGAATCAAAAATGGTTAAGTCAAGTGTCTCATACATAAGAATCTCAACTATAACAATCAGTAATTACAACCAATACATAGAGCATACGATCACATTACCATGGTTGGGTTTAGAAAGATCAGAATTAAGACATCATCATGACATCACAATCATAACTCCCGAGCCTCTGGTAGACGTCCTATAATTGGTCAACACTAGTCAACCCAAAACCCAAAACGAGAAGCATATAGAATACACAATGCAAACACATGTTTTGGTTTACTGAAATCACATAGTTGAATAATGTGTAGAGGTTTTTCCATTTTTCTATTTGCAAGTATACCTCAAGTGTCTAAGTTTAATCATTTGACCAATAGGTCAACCCATTTGTTCCCCGACAACATTATCCTTCCATTATTAAAAATTACATTCTAAGAATAACTTAAGGATAAATAATTTACTCATTAAATTGATCATCATTGACCTTTAATAAAACCGTTCTTCTTTATTTAACTAAGATCCATATTCTAACTAATTAACTCTTCTCTAATGTTACTACAACTTTTCGAGATAGTCAAAGGATCATTATTCGTTTATAAGAGATCCAAGTATCAATCTTCGAATAAGAAGATTATAACTTTATTAAAATGATCAATTAACATAGGTACACCATCCATGACCTATTACATTCTAATAGTTTTCAATTAGAAACATAATTAAGCATTAAGTAAAGTTTGAGTCTTTTAATTTAATCGTTATCATCATTAACAACCATAAAATATCTAAAGTCATAATTCAAGTCATAAGACTTATCAACTTCGATATAGAAAATCTACAATCTCATTAAAAGAATTGTATCAATTAAATCTCTATTACCTAACTTAATTATTAATTAAACCTAATTAACTCTCATTAATTCATTTGATTAATAATCGCATAACCATAGCAATGTTCCAATTAATATCAGTTGACTAATAACTAACTAGAGTTCTGTAAGATATAAGGAAACTATAATTCAGTACTCAAATGATCATATTAATAATTCAATAATAATAACTTGTTAATATTTAATAACAAGCTATATTGAAAATCTTAATAATAATTCTGTAATGACCACATTCATCATTCTTGTATGAATACTGATGTTTCCTTAATTAATCCATATTATCCATAATCATTTAGATCATTACTCTATTATTTATTAACAATAACATAACCAACCAAAACATAGCAATGTTATAATGACTCCTTGTCAAGTACATCTTAATTTAGTATCATTAAAGTCTCATAATTTAAATTGACACAATATAAGTTATCTTCTCTCAACTATTTAATATAGTATAAAAATTCCACTATATGAACTATATTTAAATCTCTTTTCTATTAATAATAATTACCAAATTATTATTAATCCTTTTTTTTCATTTCGAATCAATCCATTTACAATTTCAAAACTTCATAAATTCTAACTATATTGCTTTATTGAAATTTCAATGACTTGATTAATTACATTAATAAAATATTATATATATATATATACATATATATAATCGTTCATATTCAATATCTTTTTAATTCCTAAAAGTCAAATTACATTATTATTATTATTATTGTTATTATTATATATATATTTACACACACACACACACACACACACACACACACACACACACACACACATATATAATATTAAAAATTGAATCACCAAAAATCTGATTCATAACATATTACCATACCATCTAATTCATACAATATTATTATAACATATAACATTACTAATGTTATACATTATAATATTACCAACGAATCATTAGTAATATTTTCCCTCCCCTGTACCCTACGATTACTTGCTGTGCAAGCTGGGGTTCCATGTCGTACTCATAGCCTTTAGCAAATTGCATTTGAGATTGTTTAAAATGCATGACAAAATATATATATGTAGGTCACATGGCTTTCAAAAAGCCCGGCTGGATTGTCTTGGCCTGCAGTCGCAGGTCTGTGGCTGTGATGTAATGCCCCGCCAAGGGGTCCAAAGAATTTCACTAAGTTTGCCAAACAATATTTTTTTTAAACATGAAAGTAAAACCATTCACAACACTTGCGGAAGCAATAGTAAAATCCAACTGAAAGTAAACATAACATACATAATAGATTACATTTTTTAAAGATTCCTTAACGTTGTATCACATCTAAATTAACTATTCATCTAACATCACATCCTTATGAAATAACAATAATACATCCAATATTCTTAAACAATATACAAGTGTCCTTTTAATAATTACATTTTAGATTGCTCAATCATCCACTATACATGTTACAAGGTATGAAAAGCTTAAAAGAATAAACATACATGTAAATAAAGAACATCATCATCCAACACTAATCCATGATGCAGTAAATGAAACCATAAACCATACATGATACATCATCGGAAAAGATATAAACGTCCATCAAAAAATGTAACCATATATCACAAACATAAATACCTAAGTGCACAGTTCCTCCCAACCGTTAATAGCATCATTAGACCATCGTGGATCCTAGCCATCTCTCTGTATGTAACATTCCAAAGCATCGAAGAGATCATTGGTATTATCATAGTAGGAATGTCACTCCTAAAACATCCTACTAACATACAAAGTAAAGCATAATATATCATCATCTAACATATGCTAATCATCAATGTAAGAAACATACCAATAAATACATCCATCATAAGGTATATCATCTATCATAATGCTCCAAGAACAGAATGAAGATAAATACCAACCAAGAAAGCATCAGCCACGGTGTCTCAGACGAAACTTAAATGATAAGAGTGGAAAATACACTACCACCCGACCGTGTGGAACCTAAGTGGTCCACTCCCACTATCTTGAGGAGATAATATCAAGTCCCAAATAGGCTATTGAAAACACATAGCACAAATCTCATAAGTCCAAAAATTCTAAAAGTATACTAACTCAAAGGTTCCATCACACAAAACTGATATCTAATTCCCAGAGGCACACAATGACATGTAGGAAACCTACTCTACAAGCAAGAAAGTGTCATCGCATTTATCATGTACAAGTTACTTTGGCAGTTAGCTAAACTCCACGGGTCCATACTGATCTCATGCAGCCACTAGTATCCTATCATACTAACGAGGCATACTACAGAATGCAAGGTCACAACCATGTGTTCTCACTACTCCCATCTTAGGCTATACAAGCACTCAAAGAATTGGTGAGAACCAAAACAATTATCTTTTTAGGTTCATTTAATTCCCATTTTGTGTGTAAATATTATCACTTATTAACCAAACTTACAATGAGTTACCTTGGCAACCACTTAGGGCCCCGGCCCCCATTGCAAGCCACTTCTCGACACTACAAGTAGATAACCTACCCTAAGCTCATGGAATCATAAAATCACCACAGTCCTGTACAAGCGACTGTAAAGAAAATTCACAAGATAATCCATAAAAAGAATCATAAAATATCTACAATATAAGCATCAAATATCCATAATAAGAATCATCAAATCTCCAAGATAAGAATCAAAAAATCTCCATGAGCATCTGAAAAGCATACATAAAAAATCATGACCACAATAGTTCTCTATTGGCAACAGAAGGCATTACTGATAATCAAAAGTATCCACTGGTTCTCAGTAACCAAAATATGTCTCAAAATAAATCACAAATATCCATTGGTTCTCAACAAGCAACCAAGAATATCTCAAAATCATACTGAATGAAGACTCCAAAATGGTTGAGTCAAAACATGTCACAAAATGACATCATCAAGAAATAAATCAACATTTTAGTCCCATCATGGCGACTAGAAAGTAATTCAAGGATAACTGATCGATGACTCAAAAATGATTAGTTTAGGTGTCTCATACACATACATCTCAGCTTTACACATGAAGATTGATGAACAATAACAATCAGCAATTACAAGCATTTCATAGAGCATACGATCACATTACCATGGTTGGGCTTATAAAGATCGAGACCAAATAAGATCAACATGCCAACACATCTCATAACCCCCAAGCCTCTGGTTACAACCTAGGACTAGTCAACACTAGTCAACCCAAAACCCAAAACAAGAAGCATATAGAATACATGATGCAAAAAAATGTTTTGGGTTACTAAAATCTCATAGTTGAATTAAGTGTTGAGGTTTCTAGTTTTCGTTCAAGTATACTTCAAGTGTCTAAGTTTAATCATTTGACCTACAAGTTAACCCGTTTGTTCCCTAATAACATTATCCTTCCATTATTAAAATAATATTCTAAGAATAGCTTAAGGGTAAATAGTTTACTCAATAATCTAATCATCATTGACACTTAATTAACTTGTTCTATTTATTTAACTATGATCCACATTCTAATTGATTAACTCTTCAACTTTTCAAAGATCATTATTCATTACATTATAAGAGAGTCAATTATCAATCTTCAAATAAGAAGAATTATAACTTTAATAAAATGATCAATTAAATCAATCAATTAACATAGGTACACAATCCATGACTCTTTAACATTCTAATGGTTAGAACTCAATTAAATATCTCTAACACATAAGCCTCTTAATTATAATCATTATAATAATTAAATTGTCACTATTAACCGTTAAAATATATAAGTCATTATTCAAGTCATTAGAATAAGACTTATCAACTTTGATGTAATTACTTTGCATCTTTGCTAAAAGAATCATATCAATTAAAAACTTTACTATATAACTTAATTATTAATTAAATCTAATTAACTCTAATTAATTGATTTAAATAATAATTACATAACCATATCAATGACCCAATGAATATCAGTTGATTAATAACTAACTATAATTTGTAACTTATAAATCAACTACTATTTTCAAATTTAAAGTATTTTCTTGGTAGAAGAGATTCCTGATTCCACCCATTTTTATATTTAAATGATAGGTGCAATTACTCGTAGTAATTGATTATTTTAAACTATCAAAATAATGCTTATCAATTTTTAATTAATCAAACCTTTGCATAACTTAATTGATAACTCAATGATTATTATCAAGCAAGAAGGCTTCCTTTAACCCTATAGTTATCTCATTTAAATAGTATAATCCTCGTAATGTTTTGAAATCAACCTTTCTAAACTCAACTAAGGGTAAATGTTTGAATCATTATAATTTAATACTCTCTCAAGAGATGATTTCAATTTAATCATAATATAATGAATTTTCTTTCCTCTATCTCGACCAATTAGTCTCGTTAAAACTATTTATACCATCACTCATTAATAATCTTATCCATTAAATAATGATCTCATTTATAATTCAATTATTTAATTCCACTTATTAATATCTCTTTTCTTTTAATTTTCCCTCATTTAAAAATTTATTTACTTAAATTGACTAATAATTAATTACACTTTTTCTACTATTAACTAATCTTAATTAAATTTTATTTAATTAGATTAGATAATAAATCATATAAAACTAAAGCATATTAATAAGATTCTACTAAGGGAAGATTGCAATAATATCTTTAATTCATTCCATGCTTTGATATATTATTTTTGTGAAGTTTAAGCATAAAGAACTCTTGGTTATGGAAAATGGAGAAATATCCGTCTTTAAATAAAACAGTCCCAGTACTAGGGCCATATCTCTCTAATGAACCATTGGATCAGGCTGAAATTGAAATACGTTGGAGAGGGCCAAGTTGCGCCACTTCTAACTGGAGCAATCGAATAGATTCGATCGTATAGAAAGTTATGAATGACAAGGTAGTTTGTGATGAATTAAGAATTTCTCCTAAAAGGGTAATTGTTCTCTAAATTTACCCATTCATCCATCTAATAGGTTTGTCCATACGCATCTGAAAATATAATTTGATAGAAAGATTACATCTAACCATTCAAATTTTCAACTTAGAATTTTTATTTTTATTTCAAATCTTATCTATTTAATTTCACAATATAAATTCAAACCCAAACCTGGTTAAGATCTAATTTCTTTCTCATTTGGAACTAGAGTTTTTCTATTGTTTTCTTCTCAAGCAAAAAAAAATCTAGATTCTAATTTCAAATTGTATATTGAATCACAAAGAATATTCAGACATATATAACAAACACGATGAAGATAGGAAGAGAAATAGTGCAAAGAGAGTATGCAAATATCATGAGTGCACCTGGACACTAATGCCAAATTTTTCATGCCTCAGAAGTCCATAGCAAATCTCTTCCTTCTCCATCATTCGAAATTCCTCCAAGATCCAATCCAACCAAAATTTCCATGTGATTAGAAGTGCTTGAAGAAGCATAGGAGCATGTAGAAACATATGAGCATGTAGAAGCACATGAGCATGTAGAAGCATATGAGCTTCTCAAACGCATGTAAGCTTTGAAGCTTCCATTTTAGCTTGTATCTTGTAGCTTCCATTAAACTTGTAGCTTGTAGCTTCCATTAAGCTTGCCAAAACACACTAGGAGAGCTTCTATTTAAAGGCCTCTAAGATGCATCTAGAGTGTCTCTAGAAACAACTAGAAGATAAGCATTACAACCAAGCATGGGTCTTCTCTAACCTTCTAGATGAGTCTTAAGGTTGTAGACACCATGTGCTCAAATAAAATGCTAACTTCTAAGTGTAGACAACTTATGCATTCTTAGAGTGCAAACTCCTGTGTTGTCTACATGACAACTCTCGAAAATTTGCCAACTCCTATGTGAGCAAATATTAATATAATATTTAATTTACTCTTTCGAATTTTATTTATTTATTTATTAAATCTCATGCACTAAATTTTATAATTCAACTTTTCAATCTTAATATGTTTATATTTTAGTCACATGAGATTTAGAATCTTTTATTAATTTAAATGTATTTTACCACTTTTAAATTTTATTTTCCAAAACTTAATTGTTAAATATTTATTAGCTTTAATAATAATATTATTTAGTCATTTATTTAAAAATAAACTCCAATATATTATTATTAAAATAAATATTGTCACATTACAACTATTAAAGTTTAATTATTTTATTTTCAAATTTAATTATTTTATTTAATTAATTTCCCAATTAATTAAATAAAATAAATATTAAAATATCATATTAATTTTCTATTAAATTAAACCATTAATTAAATCTTTTTAATTAGGCTTAATTAATAGAAAATACATCAAAGACTCATAAAGTAAAAACATGAGAATCCATCATAGCGAAAATACATACAAATCAAACCAAGGGGTTTATATCACGAATTACGTCATCTGACGCATTTGGAGGGTACTCAACTCGGATACTTGTCCTAATTTTCCAATTAGGAAAAATGACTTAAAGGATTGGGATTTGGACTTGAGAATTTATCTCCCCTCTCTTAATATTGAGATAGTGTGATAGGGTACGCTCATCTTGGCAATTTAGAGAAGTTGATACCTGGTACCTGCAACCTCCATAAAAACCATGCATGTACAAGCACAATATATATACTAAGCTAAACAGAAAATGGCAGGAAGTGCTGCATTGTGTAGATCCTGACTAACAGGTGACTATGACTCCCTTCCTTAACCACATCAGACACGCCATACAAAAGCAAACATGCACACCATACACATGCAAGTATGGGGTAAGTATCCATAATAAAACACATATGATAATAAATCATCTTACTAATCATCATTAATAACTGAAAGCAATGTAATAATCATCATCAATAATTGCGAACACTAAAAATAATCATCATACATACATGAAATATAGAGGCTAAGTAATCTCATCACATATCAACTGAATCCATAGCACAGTATCTGATAGTCTCAAAACAATGCTGCTAACCATCAACATAAACTTTCTCTAAAAGAGTTCAGCAACAATAACAAAATGCGAACTAGAGGCAGGCACTACATTCACCTCCCCAGGATTAGGCTTACTCCTGAAAGCCTACAAGAATGAGAAACTAAGTTACTCACTTTGTGGGTCCCATTGTACCCTTTCCCCTGGTAGGGAAATATGATTCCTCTGAAGATATTACAACACCCTTAGAGCAATATGATTCTGATTTAATGATAAATCAAAAATCATATCGATCCAACCTTCATTCTTTTAACAACTACTAAAATAGATCCCCTAATACATTCTAAACAAGAGCAACTTAATGCTCAGAAAGATAAACAAAGGTATACTATCTTACAACATAGCTAGAATGATACATGTTTTACAACTAGGATGAGTTCTAATTTCCAATTTTGCTCACGTTTAGGTTTAAGTAGAATTTCTCATTTTTGAAAGCTAAGTGTTGAGGCATGAAAAATATGCAAGTAATAGTTTAGATTCTATTTAGTTTACCTAGTTTCAAGTTTTCAGTTTGAATGAGATACACATAATAGTTCAAAGTTTTTATTTTGTTCAACTAGTTGGCATTAATGACATTCCAATATACCCAGAGCTCCCAATGTTGAAACTCGGCCTCTGATAACAAATGTAATGCCCCGCCAAGGGATCCAAAGAATTTCTCTAAGTTTGCCAAACAATTTTTTTTTTTTTAAATGAAAGTAAAACCATTCACAAAACTTGCAGAAGCAATAGTAAAATCCAACTGAAAGTAAACATAACATACATAATAGATTACATTTTTTAAAGATCCCTTAACATTGTATCACGTCTAAATTAACTATTCATCTAACATCACATCCTTATGAAATAACAATGATATATCCAATGTTCTTAAACAATATACAAGTGTCATTTTAGTAATTACATTTTAGATTGCTCAATCATCCACTATACATGTTACAAGGTATGAAAAGCTTAAAAGAATAAACATCCATGTAAATAAAGAACATCATCATCCAACACTAATCCATGATGTAGTAAATGAAACCATAAACCATACATGATACATCATCGCAAAAGATATAAATATCCATCAAAAAATGTAACCATATATGACAAACATAAATAACTAAATGCATGGTTCCTCCCAACCATTAATAGCATCATTAGACCATCGTGGATCCTAGTCATCCCTCCATTCGTAACATCCCAAAGCACCGAAGAGATCATCGATATTATTATAGTAGGAATGTCACTTCTAAAACATCCTACTAACATGCAAAGTAAAGCATAATATATCATCATCTAACATATGCTAATCATCAATCTAAGAAACATACCAATAAATATATCCATCATAAGGTATATCATCTATCATAATGCTCCAAGAACAGAATGAAGATAAATGCCAACGAAGAAAGCATCAGGCACGATGTCTCGGACGGAACTCAAATAATAAGAGTGGAAAATACACTACCACCTAACCACGTGGAACCTAAGTGGTCCACTCCCACCATGCTGAGGAGATAATCTTAAGTCTAAAATAGGTTATCCAAAACACATAGCACAAATCTCATAAGTTTAGGAATCCTAAAAGTATACTAACTCAAAGGTTTCATCACACAAAACCGACATCTAATTTCCAGAGGCACACAATGACATGTAGGAAACCTACTGTACAAGGGGGAAAGTGTCATCACATTTATCACGTACAAGTTATCTTGACAGTTAGCTAAACTCCATGGGTCCATACTGATCTCATGCGACCACTAGTATCGTCTCATACTTATGAGGCATACTACGGAATGCAAGGTCGCAACCATGCGTTCTCACTACTCCCATCCTAGCCTGTACAAGCACTCAAGGCATGGGCGAGAACCAAAACAATTATCTTTTTAGGTCCATTTAATCCCCATTTAGTGTGTAAATGTTATCACTTATTAACCAAACTTACAATGAGTTACCTTGGCAGCCACTAAGGGCCCCGACCCCCATTACAAGCCACTTCCTGACACTACAAGTAGATAACCTACCCTAAGCTCATAGAATCATAAAATCACCATAGTCCTGTACAAGCGACTGTAAAGAAAATCCAAAAGATAATCCATAAAAAGAATCATAAAATATCCACAATATAAGCATCAAATATCCATAATAAGAATCATCAAATCTCCAAGCTAAGAATCATCAGATCACCATGAGCATCTGAAAAGCATCCATAGAAAATCATGACCACAATAGTTCTCTATTGGTAACTGAAGGCATCACTGATAATCAAAAGTATCCATTGGTTGTTAATAACCAAAATATATCTCAAAATAAATCACAATATCCATTGATTCTCAACAAAAAACCAAGAATATCTCAAAATCATACTGATTGAAGACCCCAAAATGGTTGAGTCAAAACATGTCACAACATGACATCATCAAGAAATAAATCAATATTTTAGTCCCATCATGGTGACTAGAAAGTAATCCAAGGATAACTGATCGATGACTCAAAAATGATTGGCTCAAGTGTCTCATACACATACATCTCAGCTTCACACATGAAGATTGATGAACAATAACAATCAGCAATTACAAGCATTTCATAGAGCATACGATCACATTACCATGCTTGGGCTTATAAAGATTGAGACCAAATAAGATCAACATGCCAACACATCCCATAACCCCTGAGCCTCTGGTGACAACCTATGACTGGTCAACACTAGTCAACCCAAAACCCAAAACAAGAAGCATATAGAATACACGATGCAAACACATGTTTTGGTTTACTAATATCTCATAGTTGAATTAAGTGTAGAGGTTTCCAGTTTTCGTTCAAGTGTACTTCAAGTGTCTAAGTTTAATCATTTGACCTACAAGTCAACCTGTTTTTTCCCCGATAACATTATCCTTCCATTATTAAAATAATATTCTAAGAATAGCTTAAGGGTAAATACTTTACTCAATAATCTAATCATCATTGACCCTTAATTAACGTGTTCTCTTTATTTAACTATGATCCACATTCTAATTGATTAACTCTTCAACTTTTCAAGGATTATTATTCTTTACATTATAAGAGAGTCAATTATTAATCTTTGAATAAGAAGAATTATAAATTTAATAAAATGATCAATTAAATCAATCAATTAACATAGTTACACAATCCATGACTCTTTAAGATTCTAATGGTTAGAACTCAATTAAATATCTCTAACACTTAAGCCTCTTAATTATAATCATTATAATAATTAAATCGTCACTATTATCCATTAAATTATCTAAGTCATTATTCAAGTCATTAGAATAAGACTTATCAACTTCGATGTAATTACTTTGCAACTTTAAAATATCTAGATTCTAATTTCAAATTGTAGATTCAATCACAAAGAATATTCAGACATATATAACAAACACGATGAAGACAGGAACAGAAATAGTGCAAAGAGAGTATGCAAATATCATGAGTGCACCTGGACACTGATGCCAAATTTTTCATGCCTCAGAAGTCCATAGAAAATGTCTTCCTTCTCCATCATTCGAAATTCCTCCAAGATCCAATCCAACCAAAATTTCCATGTGATTAGAAGTGCTTGAAGAAGCATAGGAGCATGTAGAAACATATGAGCATGTAGAAGCACATGAGCATGTAGAAGCATATGAGCTTCTCAAACACATGTAAGCTTTGAAGCTTCCATTTTAGCTTGTATCTTGTAGCTTCCATTAAACTTGTAGCTTGTAGCTTCCATTAAGCTTGCCAAAACACACTAGGAGAGCTTCTATTTAAAGGCCTGTAAGATGCATCTAGAGTGTCTCTAGAAACAACTAGAAGATAAGCATGACAACCAAGCATGGGTCTTCTCTAACCTTCTAGATGAGTCTTAAGGTTGTAGACACCATGTGCTCAAATAAAATGCTAACTTCTAAGTGTAGACAACTTATGCATTCTTAGAGTGCAAACTCCTGTGTTGTCTACATGACAACTCTCGAGAATTTGCCAACTCCTATGTGAGAAAATATTAATATAATATTTAATTTACTTTTTCCAATTTAATTTATTTATTTATTAAATCTCATGCACTAACTTTTATAATTCCACTTTTCAATCTTAATATATTTATATTTTAGTCACATGAGATTTAGAATCTTTTATTAATTTAAATATATTTTCCACTTTTAAATATATTGTCACATTCCAAATATTAAAGTTTATTTATTTTATTTTCAAATTTAATTATTTAATTAAATTAATTTTTCAATTAATTAAATAAAATATCATATTAATTTTTCATTAAATTAAACCATTAATTAAATCTTTTTAATTAGGCTTAATTAATAGAAAATACATTAAAGACTCATAAAGTAAAATTATGAAAATTTATCATAGCCAAAATACATACAAATCAAACCAAGGGTTTTATATCACGAATTATGTGATTTGACGCATTCGGAGGGTACTCAACTCGAATACTTGTCCTAATTTTCCAATTAGGACAAATGGCTTAAAGGGTTGGGATTTGGATTGGAGAATGTATCTCCCCTTTCTTATCATTGAGATAGTGTGATAGGGTACGCTCATCCTGACAATTCAGGGAAGTCGATACCCGATACCTGCAACCTACATAAAAACCATGCATGTACAAGCACAATATATATACTAAGCTAAATAGGCAATGACAGGAAGTGGTGCATCGTGTAAATCTCGACTAGCAGGTGACTATGAATCCCTTTCTTAACCACATTAGACACGCCATACAAAAGCAAACACGCACACCATACACATGCAAGTATGGGGTAAGTATCCATAATAAAACACATATGATAGTAAATCATTTTACTAATCATCATTAATAACTGAAAGCAATGTAATAATAATCATCAATAATTGCGAACACTAAAAATAATCATCATACATACATGAAATGTAGAGTCTAAGTAATCTCATCACATATCAACTGAATCCATAGCACAGTATCTAATAGCCTCAAAACAATGTTGCTAACCATCAACATAAACTAGCTCTAAAAGAGTTTAGCAACGATAACAAAATGCGAACTAGGGGCAGGCACTACATGCGAGTACGTGATGGCTGATGCATACATTTAAATGGGTATGGATGGGTGTATCCCACCCCCAAGTTATAATTAAATTTATTTTATATAACATTTTTAACAAATGTTTGCCCAATGTGAATCACAATTTGGATTTTAATAAATATTCTTCCACTGCGATTCAAATATATATATATATATATATATATATATATATATATACATATGTATATATATACATATATATATATACATATGTATATATATACATATGTATATATACATATGTATATATATACATATGTATATATATACATATGTATATATATACATATGTATATATATACATATGTATATATTTATATATGTGTGTGTGTGTGTGTATATATATATATATGTATATATGTATGTATGTGTATAAAAAATATATGCAGATTATTATTAATTATAACATCATATATATATATATATATGCAGATTTGCATAACTTGATAAGAGAACTAACAAGATTTTCTAAATCAATAAATTAAGAATTTTTTCTTAAAATAATTGTTCTCTAAATTTAATCATAAAAGGGTTTGTTCATATGCATCTAAAAATATAATTGATAGAAAGATTACATCTAACCATTCGAATTTTTACCAAAAAAATTTCTATTTTAATTCCAAATCTTGTCTTTCTAATTTCACAATATAAATTCGAACCCAAACCCAATTCAGATCTAATTATTTCTCCTTAATTGGATCAAGGGTTTTTCTATTGTTTTCTTCTCAACCAAATAGCATATCTAGATTCTAATTTCAGAATTGCAGATCCAATCACAGAGAATATTCAAACACATATAGCAAACACGATGAAGATCGGAAAAGAAAGAGTGCAAATAATTTATGTGATTATCATGAGTGCACCTGGACATTGATGCTAATTTTCCATGCCTCAGAAGTCCATAGAAAATCCCTTCCTTCTCCATCATTCGCAATTCCTCCATGAACCAAGCCAACCAAATCCTCCAAGTGACTAGCAGTGCTAG
Organism: Cupressus sempervirens; assembly: GCA_028749045.1. Taxonomy (NCBI): domain Eukaryota; kingdom Viridiplantae; phylum Streptophyta; class Pinopsida; order Cupressales; family Cupressaceae; genus Cupressus; species Cupressus sempervirens. Next base: position 409,224,239 of record CM053789.1, on the reverse strand, counting down.
AAGAAGCATAGAAACATGTAAAATCATATGAGCATGGAGAAATATAGGAGCATGGAAGCTTGAAGCTTCCATTTTAGCTTGTTCAAACACACTAGGAGAGCCTCAATTTAAAGGCCTCTAAGATGCATCTAGAGTGTCTCTAGAAACAACTAGAAGATAAGCATGACAACTAAGCATGAGTCTTCTCTAACCTTCTAGATGAGTCATAAGGTTGTAGACACCATGTGCTCAAATAAAATGCTAACTCCTAAGTGTAGACAACTTATGCATACTTAGACTGCAAACTCTTGTGTTGTCTACATGACAACTCTCGAGAATTTGCAAACTCCTAGGTGAGAAAATATAAAAATAATGCACATTAATGAATATAATATTTACTTTACTCTTTCCAATTTTAATTTATTTATTATTTTAAATATCATGCACTAACTTTAATAATTCCACTTATTCTTAATATATTTATATTTTAATCACATGAAATCTAGAATCTTTTAATAATTTTAATATATTCTCCATTTTTAAATTTTATTTTCAAAACTTGATTGCTAAAATATTTATTAGCTTTAATAATAATATTATTTAGTCATTTATTTAAAAATGAACTCCAAATATATTATTATTAAAATAAATATTGTCACATTCCAAATTCAAACTTATAAATTTTATTTTCAAATTTAATTATTTTATTTAATTAATTTTACAATTAATTAAATAAAATCATATTAATTTTTCATTGAATTAAACCATTAATTAAATCTTTTAATTAGTCTTAATTAATAGAAAATACATAAAAAAACTCTCAAGATAAAATACGAAAATTCATCATAGCCAAAATACATACAAAATCAAACCAAGGGTTAATATCACGAATTACATCATCTGATGCATTCGGAGGGTACTCAACTCAAATACTTGACCTAAATTCCAATTAGAACAAATTACTTAAAGGGTTGGGATTTGAACTTGAGAATTATCTCCCCTCTCTTATCATTGAGATAATGTGATAGGGTACACTCATCCTGGAAATTCAGGGAAGTCAATACCCGATACCTGCAACCTGCATAAAAACCATGCATGTACAAGCACAATATATACTAAACTAAACAGGCAATGGCAGGAAGTGGTGCATCGTGTAAATCTCGACTAGCAGGTGACTACGACTCCCTTCATAAACCACATCAGACATGCCATACAAAAGCAAACACGCACACCATACACATGCAAGTATGGGGTAAGTATCAATAAGAAAACACACATGATAATAAATCATCTAACCAATCATCATTAATAATTGCAAACACTAAAAATAATCATCATGCATACATGAACTGTAAAGTCTAAGTAATCTCATCACATATCAATGGAATCCATAGCACAATATCTGATAGTCTCAAAACAATGCTACTAACGATCAATAATGTGAACTAGGGGCAGGCACTATAGAAAGAGCAATAAAGAGAAGGGTTAACTTTGAATGTGATCCAATAAATAGTTTGTTGACTTTTGGTGGTAAACTCTTTAGATCTAATATGAAACTTACTAGTGAAGTCAAAAGTTTGGTTGAATTTTTTTGGCATGATAATACAAGAGTATCACCTAATTCAATAGATGTTCTTAAATTGAGAGTTGGCTCAAAATTATGTGATCCAATCCTAAACACTTTTGGACATGACTCAAACTAAATTATTTAGAAATATAATTAGATGATAAGGTGTTAACTATTACCATTAGTGAAAGATCTTTTGAAAAGTGTAAACCATGGAATGTAAGGATTAACAAGGAAATAATCACATGTTGTAAAACTCATGTTCAATTTTGCTACCATTATATGTATTTTGATTGATATGTAGTACCATGTATAGTAAAGAAATGTTGCAAGAATGTGGTATAAAAATACCACCTCAAACTATAAAGAATTTCATATTAGTTTTGTTTTTAAAGAAACCTAATGACCAATATTTTCTTTTCAATTCATGTCTTTTTGGTACATGTGATATGTGTGGCAATATTTCTTTGTTAGATGAATGCTTGCATAAAAATTCTTTGACTACTTTTAGAAAACAATTAGTTGATATAAAAAGATTCAAAACTATTGAATATCTATTGAAGAATGGGAAGTTTGGAAGAAGGTGTGATCTAGTTATAGATAAAGTTAGTTGTCATGAATTTATGGATGAGTTTAAGAGGTTGATCATACATATGTTAAACACTCTCAATATGTTGGATTTCTTGATAGACAATTTCACATATGTAAGAATATGTTTCCAATTGGTACTATACTTCCAGTTGTTGACTTTATAGAGAATTAGAAACTTGTACCCCAAGATGAGTTACAAGCACAATATTACAATTCAATGCAAGTAGTAATTTTTGATCATATAGTTTATAGGCATGCCCCTGATAGTACATAGGAGGATCAAAAAATATTGAGAGAGTGCCAATTATATATGAGCGATAATAAACTTCATTCATCTGAGTTTGTTTGATATTGTTTGAAGGTCTTTTATGATGATTTAAGAGAGGCAAATTAAAATGACACAACATTGGATATGGTCAAATAATTATACAGGAGAATTCAAGAATGCTAGAATGTTCTATTTGTTGAGTAGAACACATAGAAAAATAAATATTTAACATATGAGTAGTTTTTTTGAGGTTGGACATGGTAAAGGAGAACATGATGTTTCTAGTGCATGTGTGAAGAGATCCCTTTGAAGAGAGAAATTAAAATTTGAGGAAAAAGACAAATTCAAAAATGCACATGAGATTGTGGAATAGTGTAAAAAATATTTATACACAGGGTCAAATTAGAACTCTAAAATCATATGTTTCTTCTGCCTAGTTGAAGAGAAGATTAATCTTTCAAATTATGATTGTGAGACAATTAGTGGGTTAGCTAAATGGCATTCATTTAGGAGTTTAAATTCTAACACTTGGACTATATGGACTAGGGAGCTTTCCTTTTTTGTTAGTTTTGTCTTGCAAGTGAATGGGAAGAATGTGAGAATTCAGAATGGGCTGAAGATTCAAAACATAAATCATTAGCACCTACTAACACACATTTTCAAGATGATATAATAAATTAAGGCCCATATGTTACATTTGCATCAAAAGACTATGGTCATATTTCAAACCTCAGACAACTTGCTATGCATAATTTAATTAAATTTTGTTGTGATCATGATTCGGTTTATATTATTTATTTAGGTACAGGTCGTTAATATAATTCAAGTACATGTAATTATTATATTATTTATTTATGTATAGATGTGATTAAATTATTTATGTACTTTATCTTATCTTGTAGGATATTTTATTTTGTTATTGCACCTAATAATAATGATGAATAGACTGAGTATTCGTTAGCTAGATGTGTGAAATCTAAGAAAAAATTGATATTTCATCATGTAGATGATGATGGTTTTGAGTATCCAATTGGGGCTATCATTATAGGTGGCACTTGACTATGTACATAACTAACAGGAAGAAATGGTTTACCAAAATTTGAAGACTACCAATCAAAAAAGAAGATTTTACACTATTCACATTTGCTTGTAGCAACGAATATCAAATTAGATAGATACAAAGGGAGACCCGCTAATAAGGTATTATGGATAATTTCAATGGATGACCATGAGGCAATCATAGATGCATTGTAAAAGAGAGAGGATTTGGATAGTATAGTGGGATGACTACAAAATAGACACATGTAAGTTTTTTCTTTATTGTGACCATTTTATATATGTACTTATATAATTTAAATGTATGTATGTGTTGTCAATAGAAAATTAGAGAGCTTATATATATATATATATATACACCTCTTATTGAAGTCTCAAGTACAACTTATGCAAATTTAAATGTTTAAGGTGAATCCAACATCAACATCTTGTGCAATTACACATAGTGAGTACATAAATTATACATATTTACATAATACAAATAGGTCTTATTAATTTATGCTTTTATTGACATTTCAAATTGCATTTTTTTTTAAATTTTATTTTGCAGGACCTCATTTGAAGAAGTGTGTTCAACCAAATATTTTTTTTGAAATTGAAACATTTTGTAAACATTTAAAAATAGGAGTTCACTTCTACTTATGTCCTTCACATTATGTTACATATATATGACTTCACTTGTTTTAAATATATGACTTCACTTTTTTTTAAAATTATATGAGTTCAGTTGTGTAAAATATAGGAATTCATTTCTATTTGAAAGTTGATGGTGTGCACTTGATATTAAATCCTTTTTCAATTCATGTAATGACCTCCTATATTTTCTCGTTACTTTTACATTCAAATATGTTTAAATCAATATTGCTATATTTAATTAGAATTATTATAATTATTGTTCATGTGCAATATACTAACAAACTGTGTCATAACATGAATAAAATATGTCATAATAAACAAAATAGTTCATACTTACAACATGATAACATAAGAATCTATATTGGATACACTAGCATGATAAGAAGTTGTAAAACTATATTACATGGTCTAACATGTGATGTAACGGCCCGCTAGGGAACCCAAAAGAAATTAACCTAAATTTTCACTAAGTTTGTTAAACATTTTTTTCTAAAAGATAATAACATCAACAGATAATATAGTGGAAGCAATAGCTTACATACATACAACCATCATAAAAATATTACATCTCTTAAGGGTTCTATGATGTTGAATCACATTTAAGTTTTATTAATATTAAATCTAACACATAACCAAAATCCACATCATGCAATAATCAAAAGTACAAATCTAATTAAATAATATACAATTACAAAGGATGTCACTTGGCATAACTAGAATGCATAATCATCTACTGTACAAATAAAAAAGTATGAAAATCTCAAAGAGTATACATCATAAATAAATACATCATCTCATAAGATCTCTTATAATCAAGTACTATACAATAGAATATAATCATCCAACATAAATACAAGATTAGATAGAAAGGACAACTGCATAGGTACACCCAGCAATGACACTGTCAAATCTCAATGGTATAAGTAAAAAGCACTACCACCCAACCTCATGGAACTTAAATGGCCCACTCCCACCATGCTTAGGAGATAATATTAAGTCCCATATAGGATATCAATCCACAAGTCAGAATTGGCATCTAGGTCAAGGAAACACCTAGAAGTAAACTATCTCAGTACAAAGACACAAGTATCATTTAAACGCAAAGGCAACAAATACATGTAGGAAATCTACTTTGTAAGTGGTAATGTTTGATCGCATGAGCCAACTCTAAGGTTACCCTAGTAGCCACTTTGGACTCTGGCCCCTTAGTGTCTCTATGACGCACTAATATCCTTTTGTATTGACAAGGCATACTAATGAAGCAAGGTCACAACCAAGAATCATCTCTACTCTCATTATAGCACGTACTAGAACTCAATGCATGGGCAAGGAAAAACACTAACTCTTATTATTTCATTTTAAACCCATTTAATGAAATGTTATCACTTATTAAAACAACTTACAATGGGTTACCCAGGCAACCACTCTAGGCTCCAACCTCCATTGCAAGTCACTTCCCAATGTACACATTACTTACCCTACGCTCACAAAACTATAACTCATAAAATCACAATTTTGACCTCAGCCCTTTACAAGTGACTGGAAAGAACCTTTAGATAACACCTAGTAATCACCTTAGTCCTTTACAAGCAACTAGAAAGTACCTAAAGACAAATCATAACAATCACCTCAATTCTATGAAAACAACTAGAAAACACCACAAGACAAATCACAATAATTACCTCAATCATATACAAGAAACTAGAAAGTATATAAAAGATAACTGATAAAAAAAATCAAAGGTTATACCAGAAAGTTATACCATTCATCTCAGTTCTATACATGCAATTAGAAAACATTAAGAAACATTGATCAAAACTCATCATAGACAACACATGACACATTACCATCGTTAGGTATAAAAGATCATGTACATAACATCATCACAACACAAAATCCCCAAGCCTTTGGTAAACATTCTGATTGGTCAATGCACTAAGTCAAATATGAACCCCAACATGATAAACAACATACATCTGATCAGAGTTTTAACAATTTTCCATTTTCCTTTGTGTTGATTTGCTAATGTTTTCGAGTTCACAAGAATAATAGATTCAAAAATCTTATTAAAAATAAATTAAATATGACATTGAGCTATCAACCAAAACTCGAGTTTACTAATTTCCCCTAATTCACAATTTTGCAATTGACTGAACAAATACATTTTAATAATCAATTACTTAAATATTATTATAATTAAATCAATAATCATTACATTATTAATGATAATAATTATTTATTTATTAGAAAAATATTTATATTAAATTATTTATAAGCAATTACTAATTTATTAATAATATAATAATTATTAATAATATAAAATTTAATATTTGATATTTAATAAACATATTTACTAATTATTAACTATTAAAATTTATCATAAAAAATAATTTTAGAAAAAAATTTATAAAAAACAAAATTTAATAAAAATTCTACCTAACCCACCTTGCACGCTACTATAAGTAGTTGCAAGCTACCTTTAGCAGCCGCAGACTGCTTAGGCAGGCATGGTCAACATAAGGCAATCATAGTGTACTATAGCAGCCACATGCCACTAAAGCCAAGGAGAAAGGAGAAAGGGGTTGGGGGTGGTGGTCCCCACCCACCCAATAATTACCTTTTTTTATATTATAAACAAACAAAAATGCATGACCCAATACATTTTAAATTGGTAAATTCATAACCGATTTAATACAAACAATTTATTTTGATTTGGTAAATACAAAACTAGTTTATTTTAAATTGGTAAATTTAGAAACCATCATTATAAAATATATAAAATTATCATAGTAAATCTATTTACTATTGTAATTTTATATTTTATATATATACCAATTTATGTAATAGATCTAATAGGAAGAATACAAACAACCAATCAAATTGGTATATAATATGCTTGATTTCTTTTCCAAACTTGATCCCAATTTTTAATCAACAAAAAAAGGGTTTCAAAATGAAATTTCATTCACAGATACTTTTGAAACAAAGAATAATAAATTCACAAAGTAGGATTTCTAATTTTCAATTCATATATAGATGATTTCAAAATGAAGAAGAATGAAATTCACAACAAGGGTTTCAATCCCAAATAAACTCTAAATATAGATACACAAATACAGAGAAGACAAATATTCCAAATAATGAATCGACTGCACAAAACTCACGAGGTCCTACCTGGATCTGATGCTAAACAACAAATGCGCGAAGCTTGCAAGAAAGTTCCCCTTCTTTTGACAAACACTTTTCTTAGAAATTCACTCTTCCAAACCTATGTTGAGAAATGAGCTCTAATTTCCTAATAAAGAGCTTTCCCCAAATTAGGACTTCTATTTTGCAATCATGCGAAACCCTTTTCCTTTATTATTTTTATTATACTTTAATTTTCTTGTGCAACCTTTTGGCAATTTAAATTTAAATATCTTTATTAAATCAATTACTTTCTCCCTTTTATTAATTCACAATATATTTTTAATATAATATTTACTAATTTAACTAATAATGTTATTTAGAGTTTATATAAAAATAAAACTCTTAAATAAATTATTATTAAATTAGATAAATATAATCACACTAAAATTAGAACTTTAATAAAATCTTTTAAATTTAATTCATTTATTTAATTAATATCTCAGTTAATTAAATATAATTAAATATTGAATTTTCTTTATAAAATTATAAAATTTTAACATTATATTTTGAGTTGTATTCAGATGTCTCAGGGCAGAAAATCAATTGAAATAAGTCAAAAATCTTTCTTTTCTACACCAATAAAGTGATATCGGACAAAATTGTTAAAATTTTGGGATTTTCAGAGGGCTTTCTTCCATCAACATATCTTGGAATTCCATTTTTCATGGGATCAAATAAGACAAGCTACTGGAATTTGATTATTCAAAGAATTAAGTCTAGAGTGGTAGCCTTGAAAGCCAGATGACTTTCTTTAGCAGGAAGAATTCTACTTATAAAATCAATACTTTCAGCAATCCCAAATTACTATATTGCAATCCTTAAAGTGCTGCCATCAATCTTATTACAAACCCAAAACTTGATTAGAGGCTTCCTTTGGGCAGGAAATATGAATGGGGATAAAAAGATTCCACTTGTATCACTTCATGACATGGCTCTTATTCCAGCCATTGGTGGAGTAGGTATTCATGATTTGGCTAAGAGAAATGCAGCTTTTGGTGGGAAACTCATTTGGCGTATGTACACAAAACCTCAATCAACATGGTGTCAGATAAGGCAACAAAAGTATTTAGATAATAATGACCCCACAAGAATTTTTCCAATTCTTAATCCCCCTAAAGGCTCTGTGATTTGGGATTTTATGATCTCTTCCAGAGATATTGTTCTTAAATATATTTCTTGGGAGTTGAATAAGGGAGATAGAGTCAACTTTTGGAGGAACTCATGGAATGGATTTGCACCTCTTCATACTTTGCAGTTTTCTCAGAACATAATGAACATTTCAAAATCAGTTTGGGGTAACAGAGTCATTGATTTTATAGATAAAATTTGTCCCTATTCTAGGAAAGTCACTTGGAAAAATCCAAATCACCCGCCTTTGTCTATTCAAGAGAAATAAATGGTTAGGGACTATTTAGACAAGAGACTTGTTTACATTTCAGATGGGGAAGATAGATTGTTTTGGGCTCCAGCTAAAGATGGTTACTATTCAGTCAAAGAGGGGTATAAGTTGTTATAGAGAATGGCTGCACAAAAGAATCCATCTGGAGCTTATAAATTTTGTTGGAACCATGTTGTTCTTCCAAAAGATGGATTCTTTGCATGGCTTACACTTAAACACATAATTCTTACAAGTGACAGATTGACTGAGTTCAATATTGCTCCTCCATTTAAATGTGTCATGTGTAATGAAGAATATGAATAAGTGGATCACTTGTTTGTCACCTGCTCGTTCGCATATGATTGTTGGGTTTTTGTTCTCAGAAAACTTCATTATTATACTCCTCTTCAAAATAACCTTTGGGAGATTTTTCAATCTTGGCTGCTTCCTTTTTTTAAAGCTTTATTTGTAGGACTTTGGATATGTACTCTAGCATTGGTTATTTGGGATATTTGGTGGGAGAGGAACAAGAGGATATTTAGAAATGAGTTTGCAGAGAAAGAAATAGTCTTACAAGGCATTGAAAAGTCTATATAAGAAGTCACTAATGCAGGCCTTTTTAGATGCAAAATCAACCCTACAATCTCTTTTTATGACATTTTCATCATTTGAGAGTGGAAAGCTCTTCTTATTCTACGGGGGAGTGGAATTAGCAACAATCAACATTCGAAGATAGATAGAGCAGTTGTGCAATGGCTACCTCCTAAGTTGGGTATAGTTAAACTTAATTTTGATGGCATTTTAAGGGGAAATCGAGGTAAATCAGGTCTTGGTGCATGTGTCAGAGATAGTAAATGTATAGTTCTAGCAATTTCATCCTCCCCATTGCCAGATGGGACTAATAATTCAGCAGAAACACAAGCTCTCTTGGCAGGCCTTGTACTGCTTAAAACAGGTAATTTTCACAGAGACCATATTGAAGGTGATTCTCAAATGGTTATTAACAGTTGCATTAAATGACAATCCTATTCATGGCATTTGCAATATATATCTTCAAGCAAATTTGGTACTTGATTGATCAATTTTCAGAAGTTACCATATCACATACCTTGCGAGAAGGAAATAAAGTGGCCGATTTCATATCTAATCTCAGGTGTGATGGTGTCATTGCTAACACACATCAACCCAACTCATTTATTGAACAATTCAAACAATTACATTCATTGATTGCATCTGAAAGTTGTTTATCAAGCTCATAAAATTATAGTTTTATGAGCCTCAATTTTGTCGATATAATCTATTGTAAATATCAACAAATATCTTTATCTAGATTTGTATATAAGCAATGATTCCAGGTTTTCTTTCTGGTTCTTTCCTGGTTGAGATCTTTGAACCAATTTTATTAATAAATATATTCAGTGGCTAGCCCACTTTTGCTAAAAATATATAAAAATAAATTTACATTATATTTTCCTTTAATTTGATTTAATTATAACTGAAAATCACAATAGGCCCACAAGACTAAATACAAAAACCCATCAAAGAACAAAACACAGATTCAAAAACTAGGGTCATAATCATGAATTCATGTCTCTTATGAATTTGGATGAGTAAAAGACTAAGATGCTTGTGCTACCTTCTAGGAAAATTGGCTTAAGGTTAGTATTTTGACTCTAAAATTATCTACCCTCTTTCACCATTGAGATATTGTGATAAGGCATGCTCATCCTGGCAAATAACGAAAGTCAATGCCTGATACCTACAATCTACATAAAATCCATCCATGTACATACTCATATATTCTAAACTAAACATGAAATGGTGGGGTTTGGTGCATTGTGTAGATCTTGACTAGTAGGTTAGTATGACTCCCTCCCTCAACTGCATTAGAAATGTGTTACATAAAGTAAAACATACAAGTACACCATACACATGCATGTATGGGGTAAGTATCCATATAAATGCATATAAATCATTCCTTTAACTAACATCATGAGATAATTGAATCACTATATGAACATATGTTTATCATCATCGAAATAATCATGAACACATGAAATAACTAAGTAACTCAATACATATATCAACTAAATATGAAATACATCTAATCAAATCTGGTAAACAAGTACAACTAATGATAACACATAATCATAAAATTGGGCTAATAGAATCTGGCAATACAACCTAAAAAATAAATTAGGGGTGGGCATTACATCCACTCCCTCTAGACTTAGGCTTACTCCTAGAAGCCTAGAAGAAAGATAAAACTAAAGCACTCACTGTGTTGGTCCCATAGGACCCTTTCCCCCTATAGGAGGATAAGATTCCACTTCAAACACCCAATCAAGAACAACAAAAATGCTCGCAAGTCAACAAAGGTATACCACCAAAAAGTACAATCATAAGAAAATATGTCTAAAATCCAAGCTCAAGACTAATTCAAGTTTTTCCTTTTCCTATGTTTCAAGTATTCAAGTTTGAAGTTTTCAAGTGTTCGAGTTGTAAAAGATACATGACATTGTTATGTTTTATTTTAATTTAACTAGTTGAAGTGTTCAAGTTTGTAAAAGGTATATATAATAGTTTATGTTTTGTTTTAGTCAACTAGTTGAAAACTAGTGGCATTCTAATATACCCTGAGTTACCAATGTAGAAACTAGGGCTTTGATACTAGATGTAATGCCTCACTAGGGAACCTAAAATAAATTAATCTAAAGTTTCACTAAGTTTCTCAAACATTTTTTTTTGAAAGATAATAACATCAATAGATAATATAGTGGAAGCAATAAAAAACATAAATACAACCATCATAAAAAAATTACATCTCTTAAGGGTTCCATTACATTAAATCACATGTAATTTTTATTAATATTAATTCTAACACATAACCAAAATCCACATCATGAAATAATTAGAAGTATGAATCCAAATAAATAATATAGAATTATGAAGGATGCCACTCTGCATAACTAGAATGCATAATCATACAGTGTACAAATCACAAGGTATGAAAGCTTAAAGAATATACATCATTAATAAATACATCATCTCATAAGATCTTTGATAATCAAGTAGAGTACAATAGAATATAATCATCCAATAGAAATACAAGATAAAAAAGAAAGGACAACTGCACAGGTACATCTAGCAGCATCATCCAACTATCAGATCTCAGTAGTATAAGTAAAAAGCACTACCACCTGACCTAATGGAATCTAAATGGCCCACTCCCACTGTGTTGAGTAGATAATCTCAAGTCCCATACACAATATCAATCCACAAGTCATAACCAACATCTAAGTCAAGGAAACACCTGAAAGCAAACTATCTCAAAGGTACCAAGACAAAAGTATCATCTAAACCTAGAGGCAACAAAGATATGTAGGAAATCTACTATGTAACTAGGCAAGTATCACCGCATGAGCCAACTCTAAGGTTACCCTTACAGCCATAGTGGACTCTACCCCCTAGTGTCTCTATGCAAGACTAGTTTCCTTTCATACAGACAAGGCATACTAATGAAGAAAGGTCACAATTAAGCATCCTATCTACTCCCATCCTAGACTATACTAGAACTCGAGGCATGGGCAAGGAAAAAAATTGACTCTTATTAGTTTATTTTAAATCCATTTAATGAATTGTTATCACTTATTAAAACAACTTACAATGGGTTACCTTGGTAGCCACTCTGGGCTCCAACCTCCATTGCAAGCCACTTCCTAGTGTACACATAGATTACCTACCCTAGGCTCATAAAAGTACAACTTATATAATCTCAATTTTCAACTCAATGCTTTACAAGTGACTAGAGAACACCTAAAGAAAATTCATAACAATTACTTCAATTTTATGCAAGAAAATAGAAAGTACCACAAGACAAATCACAATAATCAACTCAGTCCTATACAAGCAACTAGAAAGCATCCAAAAGACAATTGGTCAAAAAACTTGAAGGTTATATTAGGGAGTCATACCATCTATCTCACTTCTATACATGCAAAAAGAAAGCATTAACAAACATTAATAAAAAATTATCATAGACAACATGTGACACATTACCATGGTCAAGTAAAAAAGATTGTCTGCATAATATCATCACAGAAGAAAACCTGCAAGCCTATGGTAAATATCCTGATTGCTCAAGATACTAAGTCAAACCTGAACCACAACATGATAAACACCATATATATCATTAGATTATTAACAAATATTTTTATAGTTCATTAGATTTTGAAAACACAAAGATTTGATAAACAAGCTGAGTTACAGATTTCCATTTTCTTTAGTGTTGATTTGCTAATGTTTCTGAGTTCACAAGAATAATAGATTCAAAAATCTTATTAAAAGTCAATTAAATATGACATTGAACTATTAACCAAAACTCAAGTTTGCCAATTTTCTCCAATTCAAAATGTTGCAATTTACTGAACAAATACATTTTAATAATGAATTAATTAAAAATGTTAATTAAATATTATTATAATTAAATAAATTGTTGAACCCTTTGTATTTGTTCTTTGATTGTTGTCATTGATGTCAATAATGAGCATATGGTATGGATAAAATCATATAATTATCTTATTTGATGTCAGTCTATAGTGTTCAAAACATATTCAAGACAAATACTCAAGTGTTATACAATTAACACTTAATGTTCACATTGTTTTTGAAAATGGATATAAAAACATAGTTTTGGTCTATTACAAAGTTGACAAGATTTTTTATCAGATAGACCCAAAGTATCATACCTTTTTTGAAAGGTCTCATAGTTAGCAAAAAATGACTCTTTATTAGTTTTTGCATAACACATGAATAGAAAGAGAAAATGTTTTTTTATCAGAAACAAGTACTAAATTTTTATGATAGTTTCGACAGTTTTGAGTTTCTTGGTTTATAAGTAGAGGTTAAATTCCTCTAAAACATCTAATAGGTGGTTTTGATAGAGGTCATAGAATCGGTGTGGAATTCCTTGTAGACCGAACAATCTGTAGGCAGATTTTTGACAGCAAAGAGGGTAATGCTTTATGCTTCTATTTTCATATTTGTAATTTAATTTTTATTAAAGAAGTTTATCAAAGGTAGAAGAAGGGTTATATATTTCTACTTCATTAATTCATGATGTATTTGATCAGATCTCTTAATGGAAAAAGAAAATATATTTGGGTATTGGATGTTTTGAGGAGAATAGAAGTATATCTTGCATTGTGTTTTCAAAAAGAAGTTGAAACTAGTGATTCATGATTTGTGTTGTAACATAGATGATCCTCTTATTTTATATCTTACTTGTTCATTTTTGAAGTTGGTACTTCTTATATTCATGAAGTTGGTGGTTGAGGTGTAAGGGATTAATGTTCATTGAAATTGGTGTTTCTAAAACAGGGTGTTGGTGCTTACTATAGTTGTAGTTCTAAAAGATTTGCCCAAGAGGCCAATAAAGTTTTAGATTCAAAGTGGTTTTTTACCCTAAAGGGATTTCCACGTTAAAATATTGTGTTACTTTGTTATTCATTAACTATCTTGCTCATGTGTTAAACTTTTATAAGTTGTAATTGTTTCATGTTTTTAAAAGTATTTTAAACCACTGATTCACACCCCGTCTCAATGGTGTTTGTATTCCAACATAAATAATCATTAAAGCATTAATGATATTAATTATTTATTTATTAATAAAATAATTTACATTAAATTATTAATAAACAATTATTAATCTATTAATAAAATAATAAAATACTAATTATTAATCAATTAAAAAAATAATTATTAATAATAATGTAATAATATAAAATTTAATATTTAATAAACATATTTACTAATTATTAAGTTTTAATAAATTTAAAATAACATATATTAAAATTTATTATAAAATATAATTTAAAAAGTATTAATAAAAAATAAAATTTAATAAAAATCCTACCTAACTCACCTTGTGCATTGCTACAAGCAGTCGAGGGTTTCCTTTGGTAGCCGTGGACTACTTAGGTAGCTACAGGCTGCTATAGTTGAGGAGGGAGGAGAAAGGGGATGGAGGGTGGTGGCCCCCACCCACCTTATAATTACCTTTTTAATCTATATTATAAACAAACTAAAATGCATGTCCTTGTATAAAAATATAGAAGCTATTTATTTTAAATTGGTAAATTAAAAACTATTTTATCAAAAACAAGTTATTTTAATTTGGTAAACATAGAACCAATTTATTTCAAATTGGTAATTTCAGAAACCATAGTTTTAAAATCAATAAAATTATAATAATAAATTTATTCACTGTGGTAATTTTAAATTTTATATATATATATATATATATATATATATATGTAGAAGTAAGGAGTTGGGTCTCAATTCTATGGAAGTTTGTGGATTGACCTATGGATTGAGATCATGCTTTTTAAGAATCCAATACTTGTTTTAGGCTTAGGCACCCAATCTAAAATTTTAAAAATGGGTACCCATTTTTTAAAAATTTGAGTCCTTATTTTTTATTTTCAAAAGATAGGTACCTAGTTTTGAAATCATAAAAAAAAAATATTTTTTAGAAATGGGTAACCATTTCTAAAAATTTAAATTTTTCTCTTTAGGGGAGGGATTTAATATGCCGATTTGACTTTTTCAAAACGAGTACCCATTTTTTGAATTTCAAATAACGGGTTTCCATTTCTTACAACATTGGCTGAGATTTTTTTCCCCTACCTCAAATTTTGGTTTGGGATAGGCTTGGTGAGACCATGTCTATGCCTTGACCTCTCAAGATTTGGCTAAGGCATTGAATTGACAAATTCATGCCTTGCCATAATTTTTAGAGGATCTTCTTGATCAATTTTTTTATGAAACAAAAATACATTAGAGCTCTCACTGTCATGATTTCGAAAATATAAATTTTATAGCATGCTATGATTTTATTTACTATTTTTTATTATTTTTTAATGAAAGTTGGTACCTAAAAGTAAAATAGTGAAGTTCATTAAAACTTTTATAACTTTTTAATTTTATAATTTTCTTAAATTATTTTTTGTCATCAACCTACATACAATTATTTTGAGGTTAAGAAAAATGATTTTTTGAAAAGAGTGAAATTTTGATCAAATGATGGTGCCCATACATGAAAGGTTTTAAAATTTACCTTTATAGCCAATTAATAATTAATAATAAAAAATTAAGGAAAAATATTGTCATCAATCTTAGGTGTATTGGGTAACTCCCTTTTAAAATATTTATGAAAATTCATTTATTTGTATAAAATTATGGTGGTTGTACACAAGTGTGGTACGATTGTGAAAAAACCATTTTGAAAAAGTGGTTTTTAAAGATCCATACCAAAATTAAAATGCCTCAAATTTTGACATCAATTAACAAAAAAAATTTAAAATAGAAAAAAAACTTCCACTTTTTGCTCAAAAGTGAGACCCAACTTCTTTGACCAATTTACATAATAGATCTAATAGGAAGAATATTAACAATGAATTGAATTGGTAAAACATTCTTGATTTCTTTCCCAAACCCTACCCCGATTTCCAATCAATCAAACAGAGGTTTCAAAACTAAATTTCATTCACATATATTTTTGAAATAAAGAGCAAAAAAATCATAAACTAGGGTTTCTAGTTTTCAATTCATATATCGATGATTTCAAAATGAAGAACAATGAAATTTGCAACAAGCATTTCAATCCAAAATAAACTCTGAATATAGATGCACAAACACATAGAAGACATATTCTAAAGAACGAATCTATTGTGCAACACTCATGAGATCTTACCTTGATTTGATGCTAAACAATGAACATGTAGAGCTCACAAGAAAGTTCCCCTGGTTTTGAAAAACCCTCTTCTTGCAAATCAGCTTCCCTGAACCTTTGTGTGGAGAAATGAGCTCTAATTTCCTAATAAAGAGCTTTCCCCAAATAAGGGCTTCAATTTTGCAATCATGCAAAACCCTTTTCCTTTATTATTTTAATTATATTTTAATTTTCATGTGCAACCTTTTTTCAATTTAAATTCAAATATCTTTATTAAATCAATTCATTTCTCTCTTTTATTAATTCATGAGACATTTTTAATATAATATTCACTAATTTAGCTAATAATATATTTAGAGTTTATTATAAAAATAAAACTCCTAAATAAATTATTATTAATTTAAATAAATATAATAACATCAAAATTAGAAATTTAATAAAATCTAAAGTTAAATCTAGTTCTTTTATTTAACTAATTTATCAATTAATTAAAGATTGAATTTTCTTTATAAATTTTTCATTAAATTAAATCATTAAATTATCCTTTAATTTGATTTAATTATAACAAAAAATCACAACAGACCCACAAGACTAAATACAAAAACCCATCAAAGAACAAAATATCAATTCAAACTCCGGGGTAAAAATAATGAATTCACATCACTTAATAAATTTGGACGGGTAAATAACTCAGATACTTGTCCTACTTTCTAGGAAATTGGCTTAAGATTATGATTTGGACTCAAGAACCATCTTCCCTCTTTTACCATTGAGATACTACAATAGGGCATGCTCATCTTGGTAATTCAGGGAAGTTAATGCATGGTACCTACAATCTACATAAAATCTATGCATGTACATACTCATATATTCTAAACTAAATAGGTAATAGAAGGGACTAGTGCATCATGTAGATCCCAATTAGCAAGTGACTATGATTCTCTCCCTCAACCACATCAAATATGTCACACATAAAGTAAAACATACAAGTACACCATACACATGCAAGTATGGGGTAAGTATCCATAGAAATGCATATAAATCATTCCTCCAACTAACATCATGAAATAACTGAAATCACTATATGAACATACATGTATCATCATCAAAATAATCATTAACTCATGAAATAACTAACTTAACACATATATCAATTGAATATGAAATACATATAATCGAATCCCATAACCAAGTACTGCTAATCATAACACATAATCATAAAACTGGCCTAAAAGAATTTGGAAATACAATCTAAAAAGTAAACTAGGGGTGGGCATTACATGGGATAACATGATCTATGAAGTGAAAAATATATGTATAATATAGATAAGTTTCCTAATACAAAGTGTATCATAATAAACAATGTGTCATAAAAACACAATTTAAAGTTGCCAAAAGACATAGTGTATCTGATCTATTGTCCTCTTCACTCTAGGCTAAGAGGACTCAAATGGATCATCCTATGTAACATGATGTGTCTCATCATGTGGGACATCATGTGTCACATCCTATGGAGCATTGTGTGTCACATCCTAAGAAGACAATATGTACATGCGTAATTCAAATGGATTTCAAAATCTAGCTTGACAATAAAATTAAATATTTAGTAATTATTTAAAAAAATACCCCTTGAGATAGGTCTTCCTCTGTAATAGTAGGAGGTGCACTATCATAGCTACCAAATGTGATAGTGGTAGGTCTTGTAATAGGATCCATAAATTTTGAAAATTTGATGAAGATCATAATGAACTATGTATAAATAAGAATATTGTCCTAAAAGGAGGATGTCTCTACATCCATCTGGGTTAGTCCTATAGTCTCACCAAAACTCATCGTGAAATCATTCTAAAATCATGGATACACAAACCTTGAGTCAAAATTATATAAACATGAATTACAAAGTGTAAATAATTAAAAAGTACATAATTTACACTACATTTTTTTTTGAAATAAAAGCATATATATCATACCTGAGTACTAGCCAATGTCATAGATGTGTCTAGAGATATGCTACCATGATGATCATCAACATGTCTAAAATGGTCAAAAGATGAAGGAGTCAAAAATAGACTATATTGAGGCCTACATGGGAAAGTATGATCCATCTCCTATTCATAAAACTGACATACACTATTATATACATAAATCAAAGTTGAAGATAAGTTGATAACAATGTGCACATAAAAATAGTAACAAATATTTTTGTTGAAAACTTCATAACATAAGTATTTGAGGTTGTGCCTCAGTAGTGGGTGGATCAAGACCTATACAAGCATCTCACTATGTAACAAATGACAATCCCTACAAATTTAGATAAAAAGAATATATGAGAACATATTATTAAATTTGAGTTCCAAAGTACATTATTTAAAGCTTAATTCAAAGTGCACACCATATGACTATATTTAAGATCTCACATAAAGACTATATTGTCTCCTAGGAGGAATAGTATCATCCATCCTCTATTTATTGAAATCATCATAGATTAATATGATTAATACAATTATGCATATATGTAGAAAGTAAATAATAATATACTTTATAAATTTTAATTAAAATTTTACCTATTGCTCCTGACTATCTCCCTGCCCACAAAAAAGGTCGACAAATAATGACACATAAATATCATCTATAATGCCCCACCATGTAACCCAAAAGAAATTAACTTAAAGTTTCACTAACTTTGAAAAACATTTTTTTTTAAAGATAAAGATAATAACTCAACAATAATAGAATAATATAGCAAAAGCAATTAACATACACTCATACATTAACAACACATAAACATGTTACAATTCTTAACGGTCCCATAATGTTGAATCATGTTTAAGTTTAAGTAATACTAACACCAATATATAACACATCCATATTAAGGAATAACTACAAGTACAAATTTCATTTTAAACAATATACAATTATCCTGAATGCCACTTGGCAGTAATTAGAATGCACAATCATCTACTGTACAAGTCATAGGGTATGAAAGGCTGGAAAAATATACGTCATGAAATAAATTACATCATTTCTTAAGATCTTATGAAATCAAATACAATACAATAGTACAACCATCCGTTATAGAAATACAAGAACAGATAGAAATGAACATCTACACAAACACATCCAATAGGAGCATCTGACGGTTGGATCTCAATGCTATAAGAAAAAACACTACCACCTGACCTCATGGAACCCAAAAAGGTCCACTCCCACTATGTTGAGGCAATAGTCTCAAGTCCCAAATTAGATAACAAACTAAAAAGTCAAAACCAACATCTAGGTTTGAGGAATCACTTGAAAGTAAACTAGTTTGAGGAATCACTTGAAAGTAAACTATCTCAAAGGGTACCAAGACACAAGTATCAGCTAATCCTAGAGGCAAAAAAGACACGTAGGAAATCTACTATGCAAGTAGGCAAATGTCATCGCATGAATCAATGCTAGAGTTACCCTGATAGTCTAACATGACCCCGACCTCCGAGTAACTCTATGTAGCACTAATATCCTTTTGTACTAACAAGGCTTACTAACGATGCATCGGTGCAACCAACTGTTCTCTCTACTCCCATCCTAGTATGTAATAGCACTCGGGGCATGAGTGAGAACATACAAAGACTCTTATTAGCTTTATTTTATTCTCATTTAGTGTAATGTTATCACTTGTTAAACAACTTACAATGGGTTACCATGGTAGCCACTATGGGCCCTAACGTCCATTGCAAGCCATTTCCTGACATGACATATAGATAACCTACCCTAAGCTTAGTAAAATAAAAAGATCACAAAAGACCATATACCATACATTAGTTCTTAAACAAGAAACTGACAAGTATTGAAAAAATATTGATCATAATCATGGATTCCACCAATATGATCATCCTAATAGGACTGATCCCAAAATCAAGTATACTTAAACCAATCCATGTCATAACATGAGATCACAAAGAAAAAATCATACAAACACCTCAGTCCTATACAAGCAATTAAAAAGAAATCCAAATACAACTGATCAAAGACTCAAAAGGTTATGTCAAATAGGTCACACCATTCACCTATATTTCCCACAAGAAAAGTGGAAAGAAATAATAATCAATGCATCAAAACATCTCATAGAGCATACTAGACACATTACCATGATTGAGTATAAAAGATCAAAATCAAAACATCATCATGACATTACAAAATAGAACTCCCAAGCCTCTGGTAAACATCTTGATTGGCCAAAGCTAAGTCAAACCCGACAACTCCAACACAAATAAATCACACGTTACATAAAGTGTATACAAAAGTGAATTTCATAATTCATTAGATTTTGAAAACTTTAAAGTTCAATATTTACTAAAACTTTTCAGATTAAATCACAAAAAATTCTATAATGAAAATACATTTTCTCAAACAAGAGTTTCAACCTAGAGAACTTTTGAAAACTGAAACACAATAGACACAAAGAAGACAGGAATTTGAAGAACAAGCAACAACTACACAAACCCACAAGATCCAACCTGGATTTGATGCTAAAATAATGAGTGCACAAACATGCAAGAATCTTCCTTTTCCTTTGAAAAACCTCTTTTTGGAAATTGGCTTCTCCAAACCCATGTCTCTAGAAATGAGCTCTAATTTCCTTAATAAAGATTTTTTCACCCAAATCAAGGCTTTGATCATGCAATCACATGAAAACACTTTGTCTTTAATTACTATATTTTAATTTTCATGCACACACTTTATGCTATTTAATTAAAATAAACTTTATTAAATCAAACTTTCTCTCATTAAATCATGCAATGTTTTTGATATAATATTTCTTAGTTTAACTAATATTATTATTTAGAGTTTTTTTTCAAAATAAAACTCCTAAATAAATTATTATTAAATTATACAAATATAAATACACCTGAATCAGAACTTTAATTAAATATTTTAAATTTAATTCTTTCATGCACATTTAAAGAACTTTTTCATTAAAATATTCTTTTATATTTTCTTTTCCTCTGCTTATTAATTAGTGTAAGCACTATTTAAAGCATAGTTTATTATTTAAATTAATAAGAATAATTTAAGATCATTATTTAAATACAACTCTAATTTAATAATTATTAATTAAATAATCACAATAAAACAATATCAAATTTTTAATCTTTTAATATTTTTATTATCGTTTATGTTTTCATCCACACTTTTTGCGATATAAAATATCTTTATTAAATTTGTTTGCTTTCTCTTTTTAATTAATTTATTATATTTTAATTTCATGCATAAGCTTTATGCAATTTAATAAAAATAAAATTTATTAAATAATTTCTTACTCTTTTTTATTAATTTATTATCTTTTAATTTTATCATTCATTTTTATTATTATTGTTAGATTAATTATTATTATGTATTAATCTTGAGTAGATTCGAACATAAGACCTCCCCAATGAGAGGCTTGCAATTTACCAATGCATTGTAGGCTCTTGCCTTAAATAACTTTATTAAATTTATATTTTCTCTCTCTAGTTAATTATAGGATATTTTAATAATATATTTATTAATTCAACTAATAATATTATTTAGAGTTTATTATTATAATAAAACTCTTAGATAACTATTATTAATTTAAATAAATATAATTATGCTAAATTAGAACCAAAACTTTATCTTTAAGTTGAATTCTTTTATTTAATTAATTTACATGATTTTCTTAATAATATATATATATTAACTTAATTAATAACATTATATAGAGTTTATTATTAAAAGAAAAATTCTAAATAATTATCATTAAATAAAATAAATATGAATATCAAAAATAGAATTTTAATATAATCTTTTAAATTCAATTCTTTTATTTAATCAATTTCTTAATTAATTAAATATAATTAAATACTATTTTTTCTTTATAAAATTTTCATGCAACAACTTAAGCAATTTAAATTAAAATATATTTATTAATTTATTTTTATCCATTTTAATTCATCATGAGATATTTTTAATATAATATTTTTAAGTTAACTAATAATATTATTTAGAGTTAAAGTCAAATATATTAGAGTTAAAGTCAAATATATTAGAGTATAATGAAATCATTTCTTCTAGGATAATTAAACAATAAAAAAGGGAGGACAATCTGATATATTTGACTTTAACTCTAATATATTTGACTTTAACTCTAAATAATATTATTAGTTAACTTAAAAATATTATATTAAAAATATCTCATGATGAATTAAAATGGATAAAAATAAATTAATAAATATATTTTAATTTAAATTGCTTAAGTTGTTGCATGAAAATTTTATAAAGAATATTTTAATCTAATGATGGGATTTATAGAGTTAAAGTCAAATATAAGGCTCTTCTTAACTCGAAAGAGTGGGAATGAGTGGAGGCCCTACTAAGTCTATGCTAGGATCTGTCATGTCTACCTAAAGCCAGATTCTTTTTGTGGCTTGCTGCCCAAAATAGAATACTTACAATGGACAGACTTAACACTATTGGTATTAGTGGTCCCTCTAGATGTTTCTTATGTAAAAGCAATTTCAAGGATGCAAAATATCTTCTTTACAACTACTCATATTCTAGAAAATGTTGGGAATGGCTCATTCAAAATCTTGGTTAGAGTGCTCCATTTCTAGGAAGTTAAAGGATTTCATTCTTGGCTAGCCCACTAATATCTGCAAAGGCATTTATAGTAAGATATGGAATATTAGTGTGTTAGTCCTTCTATGGGAAATATGGAAAGAGAGAAACAGAAGGATCTTTTGCAACACAGAGATGGATAGTGGTGAATTGATTCCAAAGATTGAAGCCTGTATCGTTGATAATGTTAATTCCTACCTCAGGAAATCTTGGATGGCAGAAAGGTCATTCTCATATTGGGATAGTTTTATTAAGAAGCTCTGGCCTAAATTAATCAACCCCCCACTGTTATACCCTAAAGCTAGCCAAGAGGTTCGTAGAAATTGTAAATGATTGCCACTTCCGAGAGGGTGGGTGAAGCTTAATTTTGATGGAGCTGCTAGAGGTAATCTTGGAAAGGCTATTATTGGTTGTATATTGAACAATCACTCTAGTGTATGGATTTCCAAGAAGGCAAAACCCATCAGCCCTTCTTCCAATAACATGGCATATTTTTTAGCTCTAGAGGAAGGTTTGGAACATTTATCTTCAGCTGGGTATTTCTAAATCATCGTTTACGGAGATTCTCGAATCATCCTTAATGTCATTAGGAAGTGATCTACTCCCAACTAGGTCCTCAATTCTAGATTACAAGAAGTCATTCTTCTTCTAGATAAATTCGAAGAGTTAACCTTGGATATGTCAAATATTCAAAGAAGGAAATTCAAAGGCTGATGCCTTAGCAAATTTTGGGGCTGATGGTTGTTACTTATCCTTAGTTTTTTCTTAGGTTTTACTTTTAGTTCCTTTTTCTTTAGTATTTTGACAAGGGTTAAGTCATTCTAGATCATCATTTGTTTCATCCTAGGAAGTATATTTAAGTGGAGCCTTTTACTATCTATATTGCATGATCATTTAATGATGATTTGAGTGGGCTTTCAGTAGATGGGATGCATGTTTTCCCTTTCCTTTCCCATTATCTTAATCATTAGTTTGTATTGGTGGCAGAGGTACTCATTAATTGGTATGAGCTTATACTCAACCTTTTCTCATCTGGTGCTTCATTATGAGGAGAGATTGTTTTGTTTTCTATTCATTAGTTTCGAGCACCTTCGAGAGTATTACCTTTGGCATTTGCCTTCAATTTTAGGATTTTATGATTTGGCAAGGTTTGTGTCTACAACCATGGATACCAATGTTTGTGTCTTCCACACCTCTGAGATTAGAACCATGGCATTTCTGGGGGAAGTGAATCTGGAACACTGCAACCATATTCTGCGGAAGGTCGATGGAATGACTAGAATTATAGTTAGTCACACAATTGGAGAAGGGATTTTAAATATGATCAAACCCGGCACACCAATAATGATGTGATTGGGATTTTCATTGGATGTATTGCTTAGATTGGTTTCAAGAAGTGGGCAATGGTCAAACTATGCCTCAATATCTTTCAATTAACTTAGTGTAAGGGCATTGAGGAGGCCATTATGGGTTTGGATGAAAACCAATGTTTGCCTTTCCCCAAAACGTATATTAAATATACCCTAGGGAGTTTAATTATACCCAACATTTTGAGAAGACCAGCATTGGTCATACAAGATACTTACGCTTTCAATATGGCATGGCCAAAAATGGAACCGCGCTTCCACTTTTTGATGGGTTGGAGGAAGATAGTTCCAACTGTTGGGCTTGAGTGGCTGTCTAATTATCTGAACGCTCACAAAGCCTATGTGCACCCTAGTGTCACCTTCGACGATCTAGACAAGGTCAATTTTTCTACTTTGAATATAGATAAATCGAGCTAGGAAAAGACTTCGTTTGTGTTTCCACCTTCCTTAAAATTGGACAATCCCAATGATATAGCATAGGTGATTATGATATTTTGGAAAAGAAATGAAGCCTGGATTGTTGTTTCTTTTTGGGATAGTTTAGTTTAGTTTATGTCTCGAGTTTATTACTAGATGCTGCATTGGTCACAACATAGGTAGGGTTTGAATATAGTATATAACTAGTTCTGGAGTTTGTGTATTATCTAAGACATATCGACACATAGGAAGTCATGTGCAAGTTTTGCATATCTATTAATCTTTTAACAAAGTTTCCATATACTTTGTTTCAGTATAAGCAATACTTTCACCTATAATATATAATTTTGGTTTGTTCAAGAAATCTCGTTGTCTTTCTCATGTTTCATTCTATGCATGAACTAACTAGCTGATATAACATGTGGTTAGAATATCTGCTACTGCTTTGTTTCATTCTCATTGTTGTATTTATGCTCTGGTATATATGGCTCTATTTTAATGCTTCTCAAGGTTTTGGATTATTTTGGAATTATGTTGGATATTAGTAAATTGGTAATAGTTCTTTTCTGGGTTAGTAGAGATGATCTCATTTCTTAGTTTTGATTCATTGTTTCACCCATAGATTTAGATCTATCTGTATATCACATTTTTTACGTTTAGTTTCTAAATTTTTGTATTATTATCTAGTAAAGGATTGGCATATTATTAAGTAATGATTAATGCATTTTAGTATTTGCATATTTGGTGAGGATTATATTGATTTTCCTCTCATACCTCATTAGTATCATATGTATGATATTGATAGGTCGGGCTGCCCTCATATGTATTTCAGAACTTAGCTAGTTGTATTTTAGTATTATTTTTTGTTTTAGCATATTTAGTTTGATGTACATTTTATGTTTTATCTAAATTCTTTGTTCGGTGGCATGTATATGAGTAGTTTAGTGTCTTTATTTCATTCAGATTTTACTCGCTACTTCTTATGTATGATTAGATTTTAGTATTTTTGCTGGTTTAAATCAGCTCTCTCCTATTTCTCTTCACTCTTTTTTTTGTAGGATGATTTTAGAGTTAATATTTCTAATCATAATATTCATGGTTTTGTTAAATATTGATTTATAAAATAATAAGATTGGAATTGCATTTTTATGATCTCTATGAAATATGATCTCCACAATTTTGTATTGTTATGATATCTAACATATTTAACTATTGAGCTTGAGGATGGTTACCTTCGGCAAGGGGTAAGGTTAGCTTGCAGATGGCTAGATAACATTCAAGCAACCTATGGTAGAATTTATATTATGATGATGTTTTAATCAGGGGCATCGCCCTTGCCTATGTATCTAAATTTTGTAAATGAGTTCACTGGGGTATGCCCCTTTTAAGAATGTAATAATATAGGACATCAGTCCTGGGCAAGGCTAGAGGTTTTCTTCTCCATTTTTTCCTACCAGTGCCCATTTGAATGGAGAAATGATTATGTAACTTACTTTTTAATAAATAAAATATACCATGGCCTTGGTCATATATATATATATACTTAAGTAATAACAGTATTTAGAGTTTATATAACAATTTATACTTGTAATAATAATTTAATGAAAAAAATGGCGAGTAGAATGAAAAGCAGAAAAACATAAAATGCAAGAATAGTTCGCTCAAAAGCATATATACATTACAATCGTGTGCACATATACCATTAAAAACTAGGGCTTTCAAAGACTTTCCCTGACTCTCTACCAGCCAATAGATCAATTAGTAACACCATTTTTAGAGGTAAACATGCTCTAGAACCTTTGGTCAACAATCTTCAAGTGAATCCAACCTTTGTAGTAAATACTTCAAACTCTTTTACCACATTAGCCAGCTTGCAGGATCCAAAGACAATTGATGTTTAGGATAGCATCCCTAATTTGGGAACCAATGTTTGTAGTAGTCATTTTTCCCCTACTCTCATTAGCTCTTGGGCAAAGATTCTCCCCTTATCCATTATACTTTTAGCTTAGATATGAAGATTTATTTCTTTAACCTAACTAAATATGCTAGCTCCAATCTAAACCCCATTTATACTCAGTACAAAAGTTTTGCCAATAAATCCTTTATTATTCAATCAATCCTTGTTTAGGAATCCCTAGCTCCTAATACATTGAAATCTTACATTCCTCCTCATCACAAATTGTTTCCTTCTTTCCCTTCTCTCCATCCTGTTACTTTACCCCATTAGCCCTATAGCCACACACCATCAGATCATGGAGATAAGGTCCTAATCATCAACAACCAAGATAGTGAAGATTTTTGCCAGTAATGCCAGGAGGTCAGACTATTCGCTTTCTAGAATGGTCCTTAGCTAGATTTGCATAACCTAATTGATTGGCTAGAGGACTTCTATAGCTATCAAGTAAGTATTTATCACTACACTGATAGATTAGTTTACATCCACTATAGTGAGGAATTTGTGAAAAAAGACTTTCTATATGATTTTGACTATTGTTTCAAAGGTCATGTAGTTATTTTTTTTGAGTGGACACAAAACTATAATGAAGATAACATAAATTTTTTAATTCCAACTTGGTTCTCCATAAACCATATCCCTTTAGAGCTAAAATAGATAAGCATTATCAAAAGGATAGGGCAGGCAATGGAATATCTAATTTAATTAGATGCCTCCTTTGAGTGTTGTAAAAACATAAAACTCCTAATTAAATGCAAAGCAAAAAATATGATTCTCAAACCAATCAAAATTATAACCAATAGATCAATTTACAAACTAAACTTTCAAAGGTGTGAAGGCAAAGTTACAAAAATAATTAGGCTTCATGACGAGTGGAAAATCTCCTTTAGAACTTTGCAAGTCACGTCAAATCTCAATGCCTCCTTACCCATGATCAAAATAAGACACCAAAGAATGAAGCAAAAGGAGTGCTCAGCTGAGGAATTTTTTTTAATGGTCATAAGAGATAACTCAGGCAATGAAATGGTAGAAAAATCAAATAAGGCTAAATAAAAAATTGATAATAGCCTAATACTTGAAATCAATGTAAATCAGAAGGTAAGAATCATAACATCACAAGAGAATAGCAAAGGAATTATTCAATCGGATATGCCCAAAAGTAAAAATAAGAGAAAAGATAAATTGAATTCATTAGATATGCTAGAGTAGGAAGACCTCAACCTCAGGTTGGAGAAGCCACCCAAATCGGACAAGCAATCCAACAAAACTCCTAGCAAACCAATAAATGAAAACTCCCAAAATGGAGGCAACTCCAAAATACAGAGCATAATAGTTTGCAGTAAAAAATATAAAAGGAAAGGAAATAAAGCCAAGGAAAGAAAAGGTCCTAAAAAGTTATCAATGAATATGAGATCTTTTATTCAGAAACAAGCTTGGAGGGTACTAAGAGCTCAACCAATCCACTCAAAAATATTGAAGGAATGAAATACTCAATTTTATATGGAGAAGCTTCAGCTAATGGAAAGATTAAACATATTGAAGACAACTCAGATGTATAGATGCAACAGTTTGAGGAACCTTCCTTAGTTAACATAACATCTGACAAGAAGACTCCAAAGCAACTAACCAAGTTCTAGAAGACTCCCACCCCAAGGAGAGAGTCTCTTGAAAACAAACTCAAAACAAGCATCTCAGGAGGAAACAGGTCAAAAGATATCTGAGTGCAAGACTTCTAGGATTTTCTAAATAAGGATCTGGAGGAGAATGAAGACATTGAAGTAGGGGCTTTAAAAGAGGATGAAAATAAAAATCTAGAAATGCTCTTAGAGAAGCTGATCCAGGCATTTGACTTCAAAAATGAAGACACAAGTAGTATTTTATAGAAAGAAGAACTTATGCAGCAAGTACTACAGTTGGGAGGAGATAATTATACTTTTGAAGATCTCAGAAGAGACATACTATCTTTTGAGGAAGAACATAAGACAAACAAAGACACTTATGACATGGTAGCCAAGAGGTTATTTGAGGTTGACGATAGAGTCATCAAGGATCATCAAAGCATAATAGAATAGATACTATAAGAGCTAGGAAGTGAAGAAAAGGAGGACAGGGAGAGCAATCAATCTGAGACAATGAAAAATGCACAAGGAAATCTGGAATAGCTGGGCATAATAATGAACTAGAAAGGGGTTAAATACCCTAATTTTGGCAAGATAAAATCCAAAAGAGGAAGATAATCCCTCAAGGAAGTCAAAGAAGTGGATGGTTAGGCCCAATAGCAACAAAAAATCAGCTAGCTTTTAAACATAGGGAAGGGGAAGATCCTTCCTAAGGAACCATGAAGATCACCACATGGAATGCTAGGGGCTCAAATGCCCCTAGAAAAAAAAGATCACTAAAACAAAATATAAAACTATTTGAATCTGAAACAATTTTATTATAGAAAACTAAACTAAATAAGACAGAAGGAATCAAATTAGGTAAGAAGCTAGGCAACTCGAGTATTATTATGGAAGAATCTTTAGGTGCATCCAAGGGTTTAGGTTTCATTTGGAATCATAGGAAAGTAACCTTAGATATTTTAAACATGAATAATAACTGGATTAGTGGTATAGTCAAAAGCTTGATATCCAACCTTAAGTTTATTCTAATTAATGTTTACGGTCCAACAAGAAATTTAGAGAAAAAACTAGTTTGCGAAGAAATTAGCCTATTCATGAAGAAATATCAGAATAGTCTAATCTTGCTAGGTGGAGATTTCAATACCATTTTATAATTGAATGAAAAAAGAGGAGGATCTCATAGATCCCTCAATCATCTAAAGATTTTTTAAAATGGTGTGCTTTCCATAATCTGATAGATATCCCATTTAACAATGGGAATTTTACATGGAATAACAAATGGATTTAAATAGCTGAAAAGTTAGATAGGTTTTTGATTAAAGGAGATCTAGATTTAAATAACTTAAATAATCAATCTTCTATTTTTCTGATCACTAGCTCTGACCAGTTCCCAGTTAGAACTGAGTTTTTTGAGCCTTATAAACCTTCTATAAATTCCTTTAAATGCAAAAAAATGTGGGTTATAGATTCTAGCTTCTTAGATAATATCAAGGAGTGGTGGTCTCAATGTAATTTTGAAGGATCTGGGATGTTTATTTTTGTGTCTAAAATGAAGATGCTCAAAGAAAAGATTCTCAGATGGAACAAAGAACACTTCAATAACATTTTTTTCAAAAAAACTAAACATTAAAGATAGATTAAAGGTTATATAAGTGCTTTGTCACTTTTTGATAAAAAAAAGGAAGAAGATAGATTAAAGGAATTAAATCTAGAAATCATTAAGAAAGGTATGAATAATGATAGCTATCTTTTAGAAAAAAAATTGCTCGCTAAACAAGAGGATATACTATCTAAAGAAGAAATTTTCTGGAGGCAAAATTCATGAGAAAGCTGGCTAGAGGAGGGAGATCGGAACACCAAATTTTTCCATAACTCTACCCTCTATAACAGAGCGTAAAGTAAAATATCTAGTATTAGAAACCATTTGGGTATTCCAATTGATAAATCAAACGAAATTAAAAAGATTTTTGTGTATCATTTTTAGAAAACATTAAATAATTTTGAAGGGTCAAACGGAGAGGCTCAAGCCAATTTTCTTGAAGTGATCCCTAAATTGGTCAGAGTGGAAGATAAAAAGCATTAAATAAACCCATTACTTTGGAAGAAGTCATAACAGTGGTGTTTAACATGAATCTTGATAAATCTCAAGATTTCTCATCCTTGTGATCTTTGTTTTCCTTATGGTCTTTATCATCTCTTCTTCCTAGGTAAAATCTCAAACCTACGTCACCCTTTTATAGAGGACAAGGCTAACAAAAGTGTAATTGTTCACCTTCAATGACATAAAACTAGGGTATTATTTAGAATTTGAAAATGAAGTAAACTAATGAAATGTGTAGAAATAGATGAATTTTAAGATTATAATTTTTAATAATTATTTAGAATAAGAATTGATATATTTTCCTAGTTATTAAAGTCAATATTTTAGTTACTAAAAAATGCTAATAATTAGGGGTCTAGTTCCCACCACAAAACTATATAGAAATAAAGTTATTTCCCTTTGATCTTAGATTATCTTATAGATAACATATTTAGCTAGAACTATCAAAAATAAAAATAGGGTTTAGACCTATATTTTATCTTTTATAATGATTCAAGTTTCAACTCACTTGGAATCAATAGTTTTCATCTCCCACCACATTATAATTGTAGTATGTTATATCCAATTAAAATACTATAAACTCCATATGAGAATTTTCTTGAATTTGAGCTATGTAAAATGGTGTTTGTATGTTATTAAAAAATACCATAAAAATAGTAAGAGTTATTGAAACATTTTTTTTAAAAATAATTTTATTTCCTTAGTAATTAGTTACAAACTAGTATAAAACATGCATTTTGTAGTGCCTACCCCTAGTTCACATTTTTCTATTGTTGTCAGACTCTTTTAGGATAGTTTTATGTTGATGATTATTAGTAACATTATTTTGAGATTATCAGATATTGTTTTAGATTCAGTTTATTATATGATGAGATCATTTGGTATTCTATATTTCATGTATGCATGATGATTATTGCAATGTTTGCAGTTATTAATGATGATTAGTTAGATGATTTATTATCATATGTGTTTTCTTATGGATACTTACCCCATACTTGCATGTGTATGGTGTGTGTGTTTGTTTTCTTTTTTAATGCCATTTTTGATGTGGTTAAGGAAGGGAGTCGTAGTCACCTACTAGTCAGGATCTACACGATGAACCACTTCTTGCCATTGCCTGTTTAGCTTAGTATATATTGTGTATGAACATGAGTGGATTTTATGTAGGTTGCAGGTACTAGGTATCTTCCTTGAATTGCTAGGATGAGCGTACCCTATCACATTATCTCAATGGTAAGAGAGGGGAGATAAATTCTCAAGTCCAAATC
Organism: Cupressus sempervirens; assembly: GCA_028749045.1. Taxonomy (NCBI): domain Eukaryota; kingdom Viridiplantae; phylum Streptophyta; class Pinopsida; order Cupressales; family Cupressaceae; genus Cupressus; species Cupressus sempervirens. Next base: position 409,192,496 of record CM053789.1, on the reverse strand, counting down.
CCAACCCTTTAAGCCATTTTTTCTAATTAAAACTTAGGACAAGTATCTAAGTCAAGAACCCTCCAAATGCGTCGGATGATGTAATTTGTGATATTAACCCTTTTGGTCTGATTTTGTATGTGTTTTGCTATGATGGGTTTTTGTATTTTACTTTATGAGTCCTTGGTGTATTATATATTTATTAGGTCTAATTAAAAGATTTAATTAATGATTTAATTAAATGGAAAATTAATATGATATTTAATATGTAAGTTTATTTAATCAAATAAAAATAATTAAGTTTGAAGATTAAAGTTATAAGTTTAAATTTTGAATGTGACAATAATGATTTATAGAGGTCATTTTTAATAAATGCTAAATAATATTATTATTTAAGTTAATAAATATTTTATCGATTAAGTTTTGAAAATAAATTTAAGAGTGAAAAAGATATTAAAATTATTAAAAGATTCTAGATCACGTGATACATGCATGTGATTAAAATATATTAAGATAAAATAAGTGGATTTAATAAAGTGAGCGTGAGATTTAAAATTAATAAATTAATTAAAAAATAGTCAAGTGAATATTAAATAAATTAACATGCATTATTTATTCACATAGGAGTGTGCAAACTCTTGTGAGTTGTCATGTTGACAACACATGGGTTTGCACTCTAATTATGCACGTGTTGTCTACAACATAGGAGTTAGCATACTAATTAAGCACATGGTGTCTACAACATTCTAGACACCTCATCATCTTTATCTTCTTATCATGGAAGTTATGTGCTTAGTTGTCATGCTTGTCCCCTAGTTTTTTCTAAACACATTCTAGATGCATCTTAGAGGCCATTATATAGAGGTTCTCCTAGTGTGTATGGATATTCTCATATGCTTCTACAAGCTCATATGCTTCTAGATCCTCGTATGTTTCTACAAGCACTTCTAGTCACTTGGGGGTTCAGTTCTTGGAGGAATTGCGAATGTTGGAGAAGGAAAGAATTTTTGGAAAGGAGAAGGTTCTAAGAGGAGGAGCTTCTCCACAATTTTTTGAGGCATAGTGAATTAGCATCAATGTCTAGGTAGGCACTCGTGATTATTTCACATATTTTATTACTCTCTTTCTCTTCCTGTCTTCATCATGTCTGTTATGTGCATCTAAATAATTCTCTATGAATGAATCTTCAATTTTGTAATTTAGAATTCAGGCATGCATATTGTTTCATCTAGTTATGGAAATTAAAATATTATTGCAATTTTCTCTTAGTAGAATCAAGATTTAGAAATTGATTCGGGTTTGGGTTTGAATTAAAATAGAATCTTATTACTATGCATTAGTTTTATATGATTTATTAACTAATCTAATTAAATTAAATTTAACTAAAATTAGTTAATAGTAGAAGAAGTGTAATTAATTATTAGTCAATTTAAGTAAATGGATTTTTAAATGAGGAAAATTTAAAAGTGATATTAGTAAGTGTTTAGAGGAATTAAATAATTGAATTATTAATGAGATTGATTTTACTTAAAATCAATGAAGATTATTTTAAATAAATGATTGTCCTTGAAGTGTTTTAAGGAAATTGTAAACTAATTATTTGAAAGTTGATAAGTATTATTCTTAGGATTTGAATAATGGGAGATGCTCTTGAAATTAAGGGAGTTTCATTTAATTATTAGTAACATTGATTTTAGTAAATAATGCAACAATTTTATTAAAACTGAATGGGAATTAGTTTAATGATTTAAATAAGTAAATAATTATCTTTTGACTATTTTAGAAAATTATTTTAAAATAATAGAAGGATAATTCTATGCTTTATTCAAAGAAATAAATGGGTTGACTTGTAGAAGAATCTTATACTTTTAAAATATACTTGAAGCAAAATTAGAAACCTCATATTTGGCTTAATCATGTGATTGCAATAGCAAACCAAAACATGTGTTTGTATCTTGTTTCTCTATGCATTAAGTGTTTTGGGGTTTTGGGGTTTGTCATAGCTTTGACTTGTTACCAGAGGCTCAGAAGTTTATGAGATGTGATGGCATGTTGATGTTATTTGGTCTCGATCTTTTTTAAAACCCAACCATGGTTGTGATGGCATGCTCTATAAGATGTTTGTATTTACTGATTATTATTGCTTTCCAATCTTTTTGTGTGAAGTTGAGGTGTATGTATTTGAGACACTTGACTTAACCATTTTTGAGTCATCGATCAATTATACTTGGATTAATTTCCATTTGCCTTGATGGGACTGAAGTGTTGATTTATTTTTGATGATGTCATGTTGTGACATGTTTTGGACTTGACCATTTTGGAGTCTTCAATCAATATTATTTATTTTGAGATGCTTTTTGGTTGCTTGTTGAGAACCAATGGATATTGTGATTTATTTCGAGATTTCTTA